>OX030949.1:47354330-47641830 GCA_943735915.1 Pherbina coryleti | reverse complement strand
TTCGGTTGATTTGGAGATAGTTGTATGGGACAACTTAAAAGCCGTAATTGAACACTGCTTGGGAAAATTTTGACGGGAAGATTGGAGTATACTTAAAGGTAAATTGCTCTCCTAATTTGAGAATATAAATATATATGGGCATTTCCGAAATCGCGCACGGGACATTCGTATGCATTCAAAGTAAAAAAAACGGTAAAAAGGAAACGGTTTTTTTTCTGATGAATGGCTTAACATATAGCATTTTATTAGCTCTTTCATTGGTGCAAAGATTGATTTTGGGTAATTGTACATTTTTAAGATAATAGCAAAATTCAAGTGATTCGCACGGGACACGAAACAGAAGTGGCTTGTGAGGTCAACCAATTCAAACGCCACTTTTAGCGAATCCAGAGGCAATATTTTAATGCAACTAATTTTAAACTCTTGTGCATTGATGCCTCTTAACAAGTGGCTATGATTTTTTCAAAGATGACTTGATTTTTTTTTTTTATTTAATTTTACGTAAATTCGCACGGGACATCGCGCACGGGACATTTTTTACCATCACTATTATTATGTTTTTGTCATTGCTGTTGTTGGGAAATATTTAAAAAAACATATAGAAGAAATGTTTTTAAATTAACAAAATTGGGGATTCATTTATTTTCACAACAAGAAACTTATTAAGTATATTCATGATTCTTTTTTTTTTAATTCAAAGGAGATCCATTCAAATGTAAATTATAAAGAAATAGAAAATTATAATAAATTTCTTAAATACAAAAAATAGTTTCTTGCATGGAATAAGCGGTCTTTGCTGCTTTCACCTCTTGATAATTAGATTCTTCTTGCAATTGCTTGTCATGCAATTTTCACTAAGAATATTGCAGCAAACAGTTTTGAGAAAGCTTTCGAAATTGCTGGGAAAAGATGGCATAATTTTTGCACAGCTTTCCAGCAAATAACCGAAGTTAGCATGGTACATGCAAACACACATATTGTGTGGCGTTTTATTCATTAATTGTACATGACGTGGCCGCATCTTAAAAAAATAAGATTTACTTTGTTTTTCGTCGGGATTTCGTTTTTTGAAGAGCTCATATGCTTCACACACTGTCATCATCATAAAACGTTTAGCAACTATATCGCCTGCTATCAAAAGTGTGTCCTTTTTTCCTGAGGCTTGGACACTTATATTTTCGTTTATATAAAACTCTTTTATTGAATTGTCTAAGCTTTCTGGCAGTGTCTTTTTGGAATTAGTTTTCTTAATATTCTTTTGCACGGTGTCTTTAAATTTGTTTAATAAAATTTCAAGTACCTTAACTTTTTTCTCTAAGTCTCTTGGCAGAGCAATCTCAACTTTTCTCACAGCTTTCGCCAAGGTTTGCTTGCATTTTTAAGGACAGCTTTGCTCTTTTGTAGCATCTCTCTTCTCTGCGAGCTTTTGTCGATATTGTCTCTTACGTATGCGCTCAAGCTGCCTTCTTTTATCCACTACTTCATTATTACCATCCGTCGCCGCTTTCCATCTTAGCCTAATGTTCCGCTTTCTTATCTTGTTTTTTAATTTATTGTTTTCCCATTTTATTGGATCTTCCTTCAACTTTTCTCTCCACCGTTTGCAAGTTTCTCTTCTTTTTTGGCAACTATTTTCGCTCATCTACATTTAAATAATTGAAAATTTTATATAATAAAAAACAAACAATTTGTTTTTAAAATTATTTTGTTGCACTTACGGTCGCGCACAGGACAAACTTAAAATAATCACCAAAAACACAAATCTTTTTATATCTCCAACTTTTTTTTATATATTGATGGCACACACAAAGTCTGTTTACAAAAAAAATTTAATGCAATTTGAGCAAGTAATTTGGATGTACTGATAAGAAATGTTGTTTTTCGATCGCGCACGGGACATTGCAGTAAGCGATAATACAAATCATAATTTAACCGTTATTGGTAATCGCATATTTCATTTTGCGTTCTCTTTCGACTCTTTGCTTTGTCTAAGTGATTTTAGAAAGAAAAAGTCAAAGCATAATGTATCTGTTCTAGAAGTTGTTATCCAAACAAAACATGCCCTAAAAACATCATAAACACAACAGGTGAGTTGGCGCGAATTAGCATGCGAATATTTCGAAATCTGATTTAGATAAATGCAAAATTCTTTCAATTTTGATCAATTTGAATATTTCTTAATGTAACCATGTTGAAAAAAAAATCATTTTCAATAACGTTTTTTTTTTGGCCGCGGTGGACCTTTCTGTGGAAATGCCCATATATACATATCTAATACACAGCTTATATTGTCAATATATCCTACAAATACCATGTCCATACAGAACTACCAATGTTGTTGAAAATATTTCAGAGGTTCAAGACACTTTTATCCATTTAGCATTATTTTCCAAAGTTTTTAATTTTCTTCATATGATGATGACATATTTTTAAAATATTGAAAGCAAGAATTATTATTAAATCAATGTCAAAAGAAACAATGACAAATGCTTTCGATTATTTCGTTTAGTTGGAAAGTTCGAGTTCATTGACTTGTCGATTCCAGTTAACTGTTTCAACTTGCTATGCCTCTTGCGTTAAGTAGCATCATTCAGTACCTACACAGAAAAAAAAGAGTAGAACTTTTACCTAAAAATGTAGTCAATTCAGCTAAAGTAATCCGGTGATTTTCAGTCAACGAATTTGATTAGGTGCGCTACCAATTTCTAAATGTTAATTATATGCAATTATATTGGGTAGTTTAACTGCGAGAGTAGCTAAAAAAACCTAAATATTTAGATGTACCTTCAATCATAAAATAGATAAGACACATAATTTATTAGAAGAATTAGCTAATTTTTTTTAAACTATGACCACTTCAGATTAGGCAAGCCACCTACTAAGTGTAGAAAAATCAACTAATTATTTAGATAGCATTCCCACTTAAGAGTGGGAATGCCGTGCCAAAAATATGCAAAAAATATGTTTTTTGTTTTGCAATTTCTATTTTGAAGTGAAACTTTCCTTATGTGACTTTACTTCATTTCGTCACATCATAGAGAAGAAAGATTTGTTTTATAGTAGATAGAATGAGAGAGATATATACATTGTATAAATGACTGAAAAATTTCTTTGCCACCGCTGAGATTCGAACCTGTGATCTCAAGATTTCAACAACCAACGCCTTATCTATTGAGCTAAATTTCCAATTTAGGAATTTACGCTACATACCAATTAATCAAATTGCTGTAGATGCCCATAATTTCAGAGTTGTGGACCTCATATTTTTATATACATTTTGTTCACATTTTATCAAACGGCGTAACAGCACAGCGGTAAAGCGTTTGACTATAACCAAAGAATATACAATATATAGAATGCGCATCTTGGTACAAAACGCAAACATTTTTCTGTCTTACTCATAGATGCGGGGGGAGCAACAAGACGAAGATACGATGTGAGCAGCATTAAGCAACATCGAACATTTTGAGCGAACCAACCAAAGGTTGCAACAGGAATGGTGATGTTTGACAAAGCACACAATGTTTTTCTGAGCTCGATCATGTTGTTAGCATGATCGGCATTCGTAGCTTTGCTGGCCTTTTTGAAATTTTTTTATTATATGAATTGCTGATGCGACAAGGCGTTATAATGTCAAGAAATATAATAAAGAAAAACAATCTGAAGTCTGCATTAAATGCTGTATGCAGACTTGCAAAAAATCAAAAAGAAATTCCCCTAATATTAAAATTTCCTTCCCACCATTTAGCAATCGGTCAAATATGTCGAGAAAAATGCAATATCTTAGATTTGGACTACGGTTCAAATGTGTACATTTGCAACAGCCATTTTTATATCCCCACGTTTAAAAAACGTAAAAGAGGTATATTGATTTTGTCACTCCTTTTGTAACGCTAAGGAGGCGTGGTAGGTATAGAAAAGTATATATGACGCGTCCAAAGCAAAAGCAATATTTTTATGCAAGCAAAAATAGAAAAGAAAAAGGTTCAGCGCAAAAGTGAGCACAACTTGGTTGCACGATACATCAAACAGAAGTTGCATGCGGATGACGGTTGCAAGCGAACATTGAAAGTTTGGATGTTGATTGGAAAAGAGGTTGCGGGGTACATGCTGAAGAGCATAAATGCTTGGTGTTTGTTTGATCGCGTTTATGCTTTGTTATGAAAGTATGTGTGTCATCAATGCAAATTCTCAATTTTCAGCATTTTCTGCGTTTTGATATTTTAATAAATAAAATCGCCTAGTTTTGAATGAAATTATCAATTTATAGGTTCTTAAAGGGATT
The DNA here is from genome assembly GCA_943735915.1 of Pherbina coryleti. Lineage (NCBI taxonomy): Eukaryota > Metazoa > Arthropoda > Insecta > Diptera > Sciomyzidae > Pherbina > Pherbina coryleti. The sequence goes on along the minus strand of OX030949.1, from coordinate 47,637,545 downwards.
TATCTTATTTTTACTTTTTTATGGGCAATGATTCTAGATTACACTACTCAACAAGGTTTTCCACAACGAATTGCAATAACATTTTCTATAGTAAAATATTCCATAGAATCCGAATATCGTAATGATTTTTTTCGATTGGCCCCAATTTTTTATGTAAATGGGAAAATTCAAAAAAATCCACTATTGGGAACACATACTTCACATAAATGCTTGTAAAAACTTACATGTTCAGTCAATGTATTTTAATTTAATTGCATGTAGTAGAAGAGAGTCAGGTGGAAATTTGAAGGCATAATATGTGCCAATAGCATCAGTGGCTGTTATGATCGAAAACAGGTCAAAAAATCACTTTTTTCGTTTTTTATAAACATCTTTTATATTTGAAGCCCTATATCTCGAAATAATTATATAGGAGAGAAAAAGTTAGCCCTCTTATGTGATAGAGAATTTTATTACAAAAATTTCAAGTATATATGTATGTACATGTTTAAAGAAAAGTCATAATTCACTAACTTTTTAACATCACTTCAAAAACCATTTTTTATTAAAAAAAATATTTTATTGCAGTTAAATTATGAAATGCACACATGATTTGTGATTGATGATTTGTTTTTTTATAACTAGGTAAAAATGGGTCGCTGAATCCGAATTCGATGTCAGAATTTAAAAATTACTATCTTTTAACACTAGGGTTGCCATCTAATAACATATTTTTTCAAGAATTTTAAACAATATCTAACAGTTTTAGGTGGTCGCTGATTCCGAATCTAGAATTTTTTGTTTTTCTAGATGCTGCCAAACTTTATTCTTATTCGTATTCGTATTCGCACTCTTATTCTTATTCTTATTCTTATTCTTATTCTTATTCTTATTCTTATTCTTATTCTTATTCTTATTCTTATTCTTATTCTTATTCTTATTCTTATTCTTATTCTTATTCTTATTCTTATTCTTATTCTTATTCTTATTCTTATTCTTATTCTTATTCTTATTCTTATTCTTATTCTTATTCTTATTCTTATTCTTATTCTTATTCTTATTCTTATTCTTATTCTTATTCTTATTCTTATTCTTATTCTTATTCTTATTCTTATTCTTATTCTTATTCTTATTCTTATTCTTATTCTTATTCTTATTCTTATTCTTATTCTTATTCTTATTCTTATTCTTATTCTTATTCTTATTCTTATTCTTATTCTTATTCTTATTCTTATTCTTATTCTTATTCTTATTCTTATTCTTATTCTTATTCTTATTCTTATTCTTATTCCTATTCTTATTCTTATTCTTATTCTTATTCTTATTCTTATTATTCTTATTCTTTCTCTATATAATGTTTCTTATACCGTGTTTTTTTTTTTTTTGTTTTTTATTTATTAATTTTTTTATTTGTTTACAAAGAGTTTTTATAATACATATTTTGCCGTCTTTTATGGAACTTGATAATTTTTTTATTACTAAAAAAGCATAATTGCAATTAATTTGATCGAAAACCGATAAATTAAAAAATTGCTTGATAGAAATTGCTGCGCCCGCGAAGTTGCAAAAGTATACAAATTCCGATTCCCTTCTCTCATACCATGACTTTAGCAACCGAACACATCAGACAGATTTAATAACAAAAACAATGTACCAACAATGGTGCAACAACAACAATGAGCACAACACGTTGCGTTATGGAATATGAGAGCGGGTTGTCATGTTTGGTTTGAACGGGTTGCAATGTTGGAGAGCGGGTCGTAATATTACGACCCGCAAACAAAATTTCTTCTTATATGAGATGCGCATTCTATATATTGTATATTCTTTGCTATAACGCAAGCGGCCCGAGTTCAATTCTCGCGTTAGACTTTACTTTTTGTAAAATTTTCTCACTTTGTTTTTATTTATGTTTTTTATAGGAGAGCGCTGTGCTCCTATAAAATTCAAATACGGGGAAAAAACAAGTTGTAAGGAAAGCATTTGATTTATCCACGTAAATATTTATATAAAATTTATACTGAGGCGTGGATAATGCTAATATGCGTTATTTCCCTAGTGTACGAACAAATCGACAACTTGCATTAGGTAAAATAACTAGAAGAATTAGATGATTTAATAAGCAAAATTTTAGTTGAATTAACTAATTTGAATTGGGTGAATTACCTAATGCATGATTGTTAAATTAACTGTGTAAGTAGAAAAGTTGTTGAAAAGATTAGGTGAAATAGAAACTTTCACATTAGCTAAACTAGTTTAGGTAATAAATCAATTCTTTTATTTTCTGTGTACCCTTATAATAGTACATACAAAAAAAAAAGCGCTCAATTGCATTTTACCTATTGCGTTAGATATAAGTTCTAAGTGGGTTAATAAGTTTATATAAAAAAACTATGCGAGATATTTTTTTATTTTTATTTAAATATTTACGCAACGGAAATTATTTGAGAAATTTTCTTAAAAAAAGTAAAGAAAGAATATTGTTAGTTTCGTCTGGTCTGGAACACGAGATAATTTTCTTCAACAAGCGCTCAATACTCTCAACACACTCTTAGGCAATAATTTTGTCTGAATTAATTTGAATAAAAACTTTTGAGGCTTTTTAGAAATCCATAAAAAAAGTTCTTTATGCTTGTTGATACATGGATACTCAAATGATATTAACTGACTTTACGACAGCAAATATTAACTTATGCATTAATTTTAAAAAGGATTTTTAAAAAAAGTGAAGAAGGGTGAAGGGTGAAGTGAAAAAGGGTTTTAGAAAAAACATTTTTTTTTCCTATTCATAACACCATCTTTGTCTAGGATAAAAACGCTTCAAGTAGATAAAGATCTTTTTTTCTTTTCGTTTAATGTATTTACTTTTCTTCTCTCTTTTCTTTTTAAAAGTGTACTTTTTGTGAATTATCTGATATAGTCTTTTAATCCTAGAAACTCTTTGTAAAATTCAAAACAGTGTACTTCTTTTTCTAAAGGTTTAACCTTGAAGATTAAATTCGATTGAAAAACCTGAGAAATCATTCATCGCGACCTCTAATATTGTGATTTCAAGAGAGAAAGTGTCACGAAAAATAAAAAATTTTCAAAACCTTTGTTTTAGAGTAGAAAAATACTTGCTTAACATTTATTTAACTACCTTCATCCTACCTACATAATTCGGGCTACGGGCCTCTCAAACAAACAATAAACTTTTGTCCCTTGCCATATCTAATCTACCCACTGCCTTTGTATAAGCATTCATAATGTTTTCAGAATGACGCACTTGAAAACTCGGTACGCACATGTTTGTGTCATTAATGCTTTCACACATTCCAAACCCAAAAATATTCTCCCTGTGATGCTAGGCATGTAGTGATGTCAAAGCAATAATAAGAAATGTGAACAACAATCCACATTTATATTGCAGACTAAGTTATTTTTATTATTCTGACCGAATTAAGCCATACAAACTTGTACATAAGATATATGAAAAAATAAATTTGGTACTAGACAGTCATACAACCACGAAACTAGATTCAAATGTGTGAACAAAAGGGTCACTAGGTATTATGAATAATATCATTAAATAAAGTTTCTTATGCTTTAAATAATATAAAATATTATTTCGATAAAAACACTATCAAAATTGAATATTACTGTTCAATAAAACCATAAAAAGTTTTTCAATCTAGAGTCATGAAATCCTTAGGAATCTTTCAATTGAAGAAATTCGAGGAAGTCTCAATTGCGTGGCTAGCCAATCAGCTCATTAAATTGAACCTTTTTTAACAAATATTAGTATCTTTCTCCATTCGCTTGAGTTGCATAAAACTCACATGAGTATGAATGGATTTTTATTTTTACGTACTGTCGTTTTTTCCCCCTTTTATTATTCAATATTATATCTTATTTTAAGTTTCTGTTTAACTTTGCAATTGTTGAAGTTTCTTTGGGTTCTATTTTTTCTGTTTTTGTCCATTTTTTTGTATACTTCCGATTGTCATAATGTTTTTGGCAATTTCTGAATTGTTTTCTTTTCCGTTTTTGTTGTTATTGTTGTATCCGGCTGTATTGGTCTCTTCTTACTACGTATACAAATATTTAAATATGTATGTAAAAAAACTTTTCCAGCAACAATATCATCTCTTTCTGAGACATCCTTATTGCAAAAAACTTTTCTATTTGCTATTTGCATAGTTTGCAATAATATTTTTAGCAATTCTTGTCTGTATGTATTGTAAGTTGTTGTAAAGTTGATGAATGTGTGTAAGCATGTTTGTGCTGATGAATACTTTCACACAGTATAGTGTGCATAAGTAAAGACGAATTGTGATGGTGACCATTTTGTTGCCCAGATTGAATTTCAATATTACACACTTAATATTCGAGAAACTTCAACAAACTCTATGCAACTTTGATAGTTAGGTTGCGGTTTTGTTGGTTAACTTAAATCCTGAGGCAAGATATTAATGTAAGTCCTAGACTAAATGTATTAAATGTATTAGTATCTTAAGCTCAAAAATCTTGTCTTTTTTTGTAAATATTTTGTTATATTTTGACACATTTTAATATTTTATTTTCTTTTTTGTGAATATTTTTAAATATTTTGAGAAATTTTAGAATTTTTGAATATTTTGATATTTTTAATTTTGAATTTTTATGATAATACTTGTGCTCAGATAAGAGTAAAACATTTTTAAACTGCTCTCTAAAAGGTTTACAACACTTTCCAACCATTTTTGAAGTGAAACTTCTTTAGCCGCGATGGGGAGTAAAACCGATGAATCAATTCGTCGATGAAACACTTCGCCGTGAAACACTTCGCCGTGTTTTTCACATAGTGTTACGTAAAATTAAATAATTATAATATAGTATGGACACAGTAGCTTTACAACTGCATGGTTCATACATTGAGTAATTATAATATTGTCAAATAAATTCGCGGCACATGGAGCATGTCTGTGATAATCATGTTGAAAACATCAACCTTAAACGAAAAGACAAACACTGACTGCTGCTAAGTAACAGAGTTGTAATGCACAATATTTTAAAGTAGATTTCAAACTTTTGTGCAGTAATTTCAGAAAATCGAAACGAGTACTGTACAACATTCGGCTGGAGGCACACTATTTGATTAACCGCAGAAGAGCAGATTGCAGTGATGTCTGTTTAAAAAACAATATGTTCACTAAGAAATAAAGAGTACACAGAGTATATTTCTGTATTGTATTTATTTTCCTTATATCTTCATGTTGATACAAAATTCTACATATCACATAGTTTTATGATAAAGTATGACGGCATAGGATGATAGTATGGTATGATGGTATGGTATGGTACTATTATGATCATAGAATGATGGTATGGTATTGTATGGTATGGTATGATATGGTATGGTATGGTATTGTATTGTATGGTATGGTATGGTATGTTATGGTATGGTATGGTATGGTATGGTATGATGGGTTTGGTGTGATTGTATAACTCTGAAGTTGTTCTTATTTATCTTATTAACATTAAACTTTTCGAAGTTGTATTAAGACAGAATTAATTTACTCTTGTCAATGTATGAAATGGGACTTTTTTTCGTAAGATTATATTAAAGAGTAAATCAATTAACCACTTAAAAACCAACTCTTTATGGTTAAAGTTTCACTTCTGCCGTGCGTGGTGGCAACATATTTTTGTTTTTAAATTCTCTCATTCATGAAGCCTTTAGAAGAGTTTTTGTGAATCTCATTTCAAACATATTTTAACATTGTGGTTGTTTTTAACTTAACTCGAAATTTTTTACTAAGGTTTTATAGATGGTTTCAACGATTAAACTCTTTGAAAGAGGCCGTATCATTATTGTACGCTTATATACATACAAAAAAACAAAAAAAAAAAATGTTCCTAAAACTATTTATCAACAAAATAATAGTAAAAAAAAATATACAAATTATATAAAATATATACAAAATAATAATAATAGTCATAAAAAATATACCATCATTAACTTGTAAAAAAAAAAATAAATAAACAACTGGTCATTTCAGCCCTTGAAAGGACTTTGACCTAGCTTCTTATGATCAATTGTGTTGTGCGTGTTATTAAGTTTGTACACAATTGACCGAGAACCGGACCTACATGTTTAACGCCGACTCCGAACGGTGATAAACGAAATGATCTTATTCTCAAAAAGCTTTACATGGCATTTTGACTACTCTCTGAGGTTTGCCATTGTCTGCAGAGAGGTAGCGGCCGTACATAAAAATTATTTTAATTGAAATAATTTTCTGCCGCTGCTGAGGTTCGAACCCGGGTCTCCAGGTTCATTGGCATAGTGGCCACGCACTTTAATCAACTACGCCACGGACGCCACATTAATTTGTAGTCCGGAAAATAAGAATCAAATGATGTCCTTAACAAGAAATATATACATTTATTAATTTTAGATGCTTTTTTGTCACTTTCTTGTATAAAAATACATAGAAATTGTATATCAACAATTTTTCATTTAATTTTTTTTGTTTTTTTGATGTAGGGACTCAATTATTTTCAAAAAGTATAACTGCTGGGTAGCTTTTCTCATTAGCTTTGCTGTTTGGAAAAAAGTAAGCCCAGTAGACTCTTAAATACTTTAGTACAAATAATTAAGAAGTCTTTTGCCCCCTCCATTCCCCTCCCTCTTTCATGAAATCCTGGATCCGTCACTGGTTATCAAAAACTCTACCTCACTCTTAATATTTTCTAACAGTTGAATTGTAAGCTGCTTTCTAATTCAGCACTCGCACAACAAGGTATACAGGGGTGTATTTGGATATTCTTGACAAGTAGTAATAATAACAACAACGTCAACCAAGCTATGTATGCCACTCTTTCCATAACTCTTACTTTCAACATAAGGGGTCTCTATGTCTAGCATATGCCGTCGCAAGCATAGGAAATGTAAAATTGTTGCTATTGTTGTTTCACTATTGCACGGATTGTACATTTCATATTCTTGCAACGGCATATGCTAGGCATATGCTAGAATACCCCTAAAGTCTACTTTTCACTTTTTTAATATTTCAAAATATGGAAACAAAAACACAAAAAAAAAAAAATAAAATAATAAATAAAAATATAAAACAACAAAATAATTGGTTGAAAAAAAAAAAATAAATAACTAGCCACAACTATGTTAGTGAAATGCACGTAAAGCAAAGTTGTTTTCGTAAGTCAAGTACAGAATTTTGTACTGAAATTTTGCTCTATACGCCATTGAGTGGCGTATGGGGCAAGAGGTTACCAAAAATTTCTGTTTAAAGAGATATAGAGCAAAATGGACATGAAACATCTCAGTTCCTCGAAGAGATAGCCAAAAACGGATTGCAGATTTGAAAACTTTGGTATCAAAAAACCTGATATGGTAGCGTTCACTCAAAATTGTCAAAATGGCTTATGGAGCACATGAATCCCCGGACTACGATATGTAATGTTTTATTTATTTATATTATGTCTTGGCGTCCGTGGCGTAGTTGGTTAGAGTGCGTGGCCTCTATGTCAACGAACCTGGAGACCCGGGTTCGAGTCCCACCAGCGACAGCAAATTATTTTAATTAAAGTGATTTTTGGGTACGGCCGCCACCTCTTTGCAGACAATGGCAAACCTCAGAGAGTAGTCAAAATGCCATGTAAAGCTTCTTGAGAACAAGTTGGCGTCGGCGTTAAACCTGTAGTTCCGGTTCTCGGTCAATTGTGTACAAACTTATAACACGCACAACACAATCGATCATAAGAAGCTAGGTCAAAGTCCTTTCAACGGCTGAAATGACCAGTTATTTATTTTTTTTATTTATTTTATTTATTATTATATTATGTCTTACTTCTTTTCAAACTCTTGATTGAATCCATGCCCAAATTCTTAACCTTATCCTTGTTCCAATCCTTTTTCTAATCCTTGTCACACTTCTTTTTTTCTTTGTTATAAATCTCTTTCTTTTTCTTTGTTATAAATCTTATCCTTAGTGGTAATCTTTATTCGGGATGGTACCATTAACTCAAAATTGTCAAAATGGCGTCTGGAGCACACGAATCCCCGGACTACGATATGTTATATTTTATATATTTATATTATGTCTTACTTCTTTTCAAACTCTTGATTAAATCCATGCCCAAATTCTTGACCCTATCCTTGAATTCCCTTCCTAATTCTTGTACCATTTTGGTTTCAATCTTTGTCATAAATCTTGTACTTAGTATGTCCAAGTCCTTGTTCTATATTTTGTCCAGTTTCGTGTTCTACTTCTTCCCCAATCTTGCTCCAAATATTATTTAAGGTGTGTCTAAATCTTTGCTTTTATCCTTGACCCAATCCTTTGTCCCAAATTTGTCCTAATCTTTTTATTGTTTTATGCTTTAATCTTTGCCCAAATTCTATAATTTTTGCCTTTGCATTTAGGTTACTGTTAAAGGTTCACTAGGAGCCCTCATGACACCATTATTTTTTATTATCATGTGACCTCAGCTTTACTGTCGTTTCATAAAATTTACTGTAGCGCCAATAGTCATGAAGCTATAATTCCAAGCAACGTTTTTATCATGCTGTCATGGTGTTCCAAAAATTTTTGTTTTATATTCTTTATGAGGTCGAAGAACTCACCTTTGATGTCGTAAAATAAAATTTACCTTATCACCTCCACTGGCTGAGTAATAATTGCATGCAACAATATTGCATTTTTTGTATTGCATAGGCTGCCTACGCGACTTAGTTATAGTTATATATATATATATATTTTTTTTTTTTTTTTTTTTGTTGTGAGGCCAATTATAAATATTTTATTTCTGTTTTAGAACATTTATCGCATCGCGTAAAACTCACCGAGTAATACCTCCATACAATGCATGCCAGCGGCTCTAACCAGGGAAGAGGAAGGTACATTGTGTGGACCTCTTATAGCATATTAGCAGTAGGTATAATATTCCTCTATATATGGGCCAATTGCATACAAAACGCTATTTTTTTTCCCCGCTCTTTTGACTCTGTTTTAAGGTAAAAACAAAAAGAAAAAAACAAATAAAAAATGAGAAAGTGATCACTGAAGAATATTTATTGACAGAAAATATATTTCAGAATCCTAAAATTGTTTGCATATTTGTTTTGAAGAATATTATATTGCTCTCTCGTACTCGCTTAATACAAAAACATATCGTCGTTCGCAAATTATTGTGTTCTATATGACAAAAATGTTTTTTTGGTAAATCAAGTTTAAAGTTTAGTAAAAAACTGAACCGAAAAATCTGCCGCGATTTTCTTACCAATGAAAGTTCAAGAGATTGTGGTTTTTTCTGTAAAAAAAAAGTTTCATCTTTGGAAGCGTTTTTTAGAGTAAGATGCGTTTAAAAAAAAATAATTTGTTCTATATGCACTTATTTACGAAACTATTCTTGTTTTATAGCATATAGAACAAAATGTAATATGTATTGGAGAAATGAAAAGCAATGTGATTTCACTCAATAAAAACTTTATTTCATATATTATAATATTAACTTAATTTTAAACTTAATCTTATACATATGTGCTTATGAGTCCACTTAAATCAATACCTTTTAATTTCTTAAAAGGTAAGTTTCGACTACAAAATCAAGTAAAAAATTAATCAAATTCATTTGACTTCGATTCCACTAAGTTCATGCTTGATTTACGGAGATTTTTTTATTGAAGCAAGTTTGTTAAAAAGACAAAGACAAAAAATTGTACTTGTGGTGCTTGTGGGTGTTTTCAAGCATAGTTGCCATCTGGGTAAAACTTTAAAAAGGCTAAGTTTTTATGTTGATTCAAATAAGTAAAGTTACAATATTGATGTTCACGCGTTAGTGCGAAAAATATGTTGCATTTTCGCATTCTTGCAATTCGCATCAACCCGTGAATACCCCTATTGTAGTATGACACTGCATCGAGTGATAAAAAGTTGTATAAACTTTTCACATCATTTACTTTCTCCAATGATATCTTCTTATCTATTGCTTATCCATTCTTATTCTTAGTATTAAGCTTTTTTTAAACGTTGTTGTAAAATTTAACTTCTAACCTTATGTTATTTATGATGGGTATTTTCTTTTCTTTTTTGTTTCATTTTATTTACCAACTGCAATCTAAAGTGGGATTTTTTCTTTTTTGTTTCATTTCATTTGCCAAGTGCAATGTGAAGCTAAGAAAAAAACCAGAAAAAAAAAACAAAAAAAAAGCAAAATACAAAGACCTCCAAATAATAACTTTAATAACTTTATTTAGACTTGCATATAGAACAAAATAAAAAAATATTTTTTTTACTTAGTATTTTTGCTTGGTTTTTGTTCTATATGCACGATTTTTTGCATATAGAACACAAAAGGTTACGAAGCCTGTCACAACAGAGTTGTATAGCACAAAGTCGATGTCTCATATTTCAAAAACTATAAAAGATAAAAGCAAACTGATGACACAGATCGATAGATCTCGAAAAATTTGCCTACATACCAGTCTTAACTCAATTTTTTCAATTTTGTGATATAGAACACAATAATTTACGAACGACGATATGTCCACACTTTTTGATGAAAAACGTGAAAAAAAGTGCAAAAAAATAACAAATAATAACTGTTTTCTAAAAATAACATTTATTTCTTCTATTTTTTTTTTTGTTGTTATTCTCAAAACATTGTCATCGCGAATTTGGCTTTCGATTTACATTTAGTCCCCAAGCATTGTATTGAACATCACATTTTTTTTTACACTTCGTTAGTTTTAATTTAGGAGTGGTATAGATGACAAGTAAGTTATATTAAGGAAGTGCAGAGATAAGTTCTCATGAACTTCTAAAAATTAAGACGATTAAATAATATTAAAGTAAATTTTTGTGTGTTCTCTCAGTTCATTCTGATAAGTACGTGTAAAAATGTATTGAACGTCACGTGGAGTTTTATTAAAGCAAAAATAGTAAGTAAAAAAAAATATAAGTTTAAAATCATTATTTCATAAGTTTTGATTAATTTCCTTGTTTTCGTATATTTGCAAAATAAAATTCCTAAGAAAAAAACTAAAAAGTATTAAATGTATTGAACGTCACTTTTAAGATATGTCACACCACCGGCTGAAGTATTCATTTTGTATTCAGTTTTTGTACATTTAAGAGTAAAATAGCAAAGTTAACGCCTGCTGAAAGAGCACGAAGATATCGCGAAAAAAATTAAGCTAGACAAGGAACGAAATGAAGAATATAAACGAAAGCAAAAATAATGGTACCTATGTATGACTGACCTGATTTTTGCTTTTTGTTTTTACTGACTGATATCGCCCATTTCACATTGAAGTGATCAGTTGCACTGACCATCTCCGATTTCTCTCAAATATTTTTCTTGCATTGGTTTATTGATTACCGTTAATATAGTATCATTTGAAAAGTTATTTCATCTTTTTTGAGGAAAAGTATAAAATTTTTGAAAATATTGCAATAAGTTGACTCATTCTTAATTTGTTTAAGTTGAATACCATCCCAGCAACACGTGCTATAATTTTTTTCTTTGTTATAATTTTCATTTACTTACGTTTGTACGTTAGGTTATACCTTTCCAATGATATAAAATGAAGATGTGGTTTTAAAGGGTTTAGAAGTTATATTGTAAAACGTGAAGTCTTAATAAAGTTTCAATACAAATGCAGCTAGCTACTGAATTTTTTAATTTTTTGTAAAAACATAAAGAAAAAAAAATTGGATTAAAATTTTATGTATAGCTGAAATCAACGCCGTAGATATGGGTTTGAACCCCCAGAACTCCCCCCTTAGCAATCCAAAATATTTGTCTATATTAAATAAAAACGCAAATATTCCAAAATATTTAGTTTTGCCATATTAGGTGTGAAGAAAAATTGCAAATTGTGTATTATTAACTGCTTATTTTTGTTAGCAGATATTAAGTTTAATATAATATAATATATAATTTTATTTTGCTTCAGTAATCCCCTCCTTATGAAATACCTATCTACGGCGTTGGCTGAAATATATGTACTTAGATTTACATTTTGTTTTTTTTTTTTTGTAAAAGATTAAACCTGTTTTTTGTTAAACTCCTAATTTTATTTACATTATTTCGTTAAGCGGAACAAAATGTATTGAACGTCACAAAATGTATTGAACGTCACAAAATGTATTGAACGTCACCCTGTTGTTTTTTCTGAAATTGCTTATTATTTAAAAGTTTTTTAATATTTATTGCTGCAAGTCTACTACTTTGAAAATAACCTCTTTTCGGAGAAAAATTTCAATTTTTTCCCTTTAAAATTGTAAAATATGTAGGTATTATTGGTAAAAAATTATTATTTCTGTTACTGAAATGGCGAGTTTTGCAAAAGCTGATTTAACTTATTAAATAACTTAACAAGCAGCACATTAAGCTTTAATTTACAACATTTTGCAAATTTTTAGTGATTTTTCTCGTATATCTGCTGTGTGACGATCAATAAAAAAATCGTATAAAAACCATAGAAAAAAATGATTTTTTGCAGGGTCTAAAAACAACTTCGAACTCTCCATTATTTTCACTTAATTTGACTACTCTAACGGGGAAATTTAAAAAACTTTAAAAACAAAACATGAAAACCTCTTTGTGTACGTTTTTTTTGCAATTGACCCATCTATTAAGAACGATAATCAAATACAATTAAGAGTGACATAAGTTCAATAATTATATTTTACCTATAAAAAGACAGACCCCTTAAAAACATTTTTTATCTAATCTATAACCTTACTTAGGTATTATTATGACAAAAAAAAAAAAACAAAAACCGCAAATACCGACAGTAGGTTTCCGATACACACATTTATATAATGCTTACAGAAAAAAAACAAATTAAAGGCACTTTGTCAAAACCAACGCTACATTCATCATCTCTGTGTCCTATATCACTGCGGGTATGCATAAAACCGAGGTCGAGTTACAAATATTAATTGAAACATTCCAGCAAACTGACATTTATGAACCCCAAATAGCAATAACTACACAACAAATAAAAAAACACATAAAAGAAAAAGAGTGATTACAGTCAACGAATACAAACGCTGAAATTAATACAAACAAATTACGATTGCATGTTGAACTGCGAACAATGTTGTGTCACCACAACGACCTTCCCTCACTCACCCCAATCAACATGCTTGTCACGTGACAAGTCATGTCACATTAACTATATGAGGTAGAGACAAAAATAAAACAGCAAAAACAAAAACTATAGAGAGAAATTTGTTAGCTGCAAGTGAAAAGAAAACAACCAACAACTCAGTTGATCCTATTGACAGTTCACGCAAAGTCAAATGAAATCCAACCGACAAGGATTCAACATTGAAAACATTCAGCCGGTGATGGCTATGGCGATGTTGATGGTGATGGTGCTAATGCTGGTACCGGTGCTTAATCGGTTTACAAATCAACATTTAAACAATTAATAATGAGAGCGCAAAAACCTTCGAAAAGCTATGTTCACGGGATCACATTTAAGTACAGGAAGCAGCAGTGATACGACAAAAAAATAATCACAAATGTAAATTTTGGGAATATATAAAAAAAGAAAGAACACCTGGGTAGAATGAAAAAATGTACGTAAAAGAAATTCATACAAAATTAATTGCTGGTGTTACAAACAGCGTAAAAAAATAATAATAACCAAGATTATGTGATCAGCTGGTGGTTTGTATTGTCCTAAGCACTAAGTTTTTTTTTTTCAAATTACTGTCGGTCTGTCAATTTGTGGGCATTGCCTGGCATGACTAGGTACAATTTAAGACAATATCATAGTCGTCATTATTGTAGCCTTTCATAAAGGGCTAGCAGCTGTTGTGAGGTCATGACCGCGAATATACGACGACTTTCTTTTGACTAACTTTAATTTACGGTAGTTTTTTGCTTAATTCAGCATTTTTATAATACTTGTAATTTTCGACTTAAGAATGAAAGATATGTAAACTATAACCGTTATAAATAAAGCTCTATCTCTACTAGAAGTATGAAACTTGGAATAGAAATAGATAGGAGGAATCTGACAAATTTTTAGAAATCAATATATTATTCGGTGTAAAACCTGGTTATAAGAAATTGGTAATTGTACTTCAAATATTTAGGCTAAGATTATTCCATATAACGAAAGAGACGCATTCACTGACCTCGTGTTTTTATTAAAGCGATATAGAATCAATGGGTCTTTGTGGTCAGGAATTTACAAGAAATCGTTTTATTTCAAAATTTTTTTTTATAAAAATTTCAAACTATCTTCTAAAAATATTTATGCTTTTATTCTATGAAAAAAATTAAAAACCTTTTTCGAATTTTTAAAAATTTCTGATTGGATAGACGAGTTAAGGGGGGGAAATATACCCAGAACTTTTTTTTTGCATTTTCTTAAAAAATATGTGGTGAAAATTTCAAGTCTATATCTCAAAAAATAACAAAGTTATAGCCTAGTGAGTGAACCGCCTTCTAGAGCGCGCAGTGCTGGCCCTTATTTTCAAACGCGTTTTTCTCGAAACCATGTTTTCAAAGTCGGTGACCAAGATTTCTCGAAGCTCAGTGAACCGATCGTTTTGATTTTACAGTCTTATTTTTTTCATAATAATCTCGTACTTGTAATAGGATTTTTTTTTTTTTTCGTAGCTTCGTTCATTTTTTATAGGCAAAATAATGTCGAATTTTTGGTCGAAAATCGTTAATTTACGTTCGGAAGTCTGCCATTTTGTGAGAAATCAATATTTTCAAAATCGGCTATGACAAGTACGAGTTTTAAGTATCTGGTCTTATATATATTACGCAAACCGAAATTTTGTCCGGCGTAACGCTTTTTTAGTACTAGTCCAATTTTAATAAATGTAGTATGGTTTGATAGGTTTCGACCTGTAGATGTGCAAACTGGACTTTTTATTTCTTATAAATTTATATTTTTTAAGTTATAGCTTATTAAAGTTTGCATATATTGTTGTTGTTATGTTGGTTTTTCTTTTATTAACAGAGAAGCTGAGAACAACGTTATCAATCTCAGAGCAAAACTATTCGCTGCTCACATTTCGTTCTCTTCTTTCTCTTCTTAATAGAGCGTCTGTTAACAACAAAATGAAAGTCAGAAAAATGTAAAGCTTTCGCAAGTCGCTCGCGAGGAACGCTTGCAACCAAGATACATAAAAGTTTTTCGGCTCACATTTAACTTTTTTCTGCCTCATGGTATAATAATACAAGGTAGCATTGATAGTTGCTAGGGAAAATATCTCCTGTCAAAAAATATACTCAAAAAGAGAGCGCTCACTATCCGCCATTGAAAGCACAAACAATGTTGAAAACGTTGAAGTGAAAAAAAACAACAACCTCAGCAGCTGCAGATTTTTTTTGTTTCACAAACAGAGGTTTTGTCAGGAGATGCTTTCTTGCAGAAGAGAAAATAAGCAGTTGTTAATGCTACCTTGTATTATTATACCATGATTCTGCCTCTTCTTTCTAGAGCGCTTGCAAACAATGGCAAAACTCTTAGAATATTATTATTATTATTATTACAGTTGCTGGGGGCAGCAACGCGCACCGGTGGTCGCTAGTTTAATAATATATTTCCTTTTTTTGTTTCAGTTGAATTTAGGAGGAGCAATCTTGGTCACCGCATTTTCAGAGCGCTCTACAAAAATGCTGTATCTACCTTAATATTAATCTTTTTTTTTAATAAAAAAAACTAAACATACTCTTGAATGTGTATATTTTACGGTATAAAAACCTCATTTAAAAATATCCCTTAGGTTTCCTCAAAAAATTTCACAAACATGACCTTGTTTTTCGGCCTCTGGGTTTTCCCCCCTTAATTTAATGAAATCAAAAATGAATCAGGTATGAAACTTAAAAACTTATTAATTCTTTATTTTTTTTTTTTATTAATTTTTTTCATGAATTCTATAAATGTTTAGAGTTATAACCACTCTGAGATGATAAAAATTCTAACTTGAGCTCCTAGGCCTTAAATAAAGGTTGTTGTACAATTAAGCGTAATAAGCTTTTGACAAAAATAACCGTTAAATATGAAGCGGTCTCGGTAGTCGAATAGTAGTACACTTGAATATCATTCCAGAGGTCCGGTATTAACACCTGAAATCCTTGGTTCAAAGCCTAAAAAAAAATCGACAGACACGAGCATTTTTTTGAGCAACCGTATGTGCCTGTTCTTGTCCGTAGCTTGTTTTTAGTTATCCCAACATATGCCTGGTTACATATGTACGTTGGACCCGTCACCGTTGCATGCAATTTTGTAAATTACATTGGATTTGCTAAGTTTATAAATTTTTGTTTTTGTGTTGCTGTACAATATTTGTACAATATTTTTTGTTTTTAAAGCTAATTTTATTTTTTCTTTGTTATACAACCTTGTATTTATAATTCTCTCCGAAAGTCCTGGGATGTATGTCAAAGACTTGAATATTTTGGTACTGTTATCTTCTTTGTCTTCCTTGTTTTTCCTATTGTAACTTTCCTATTTCTATTGTCATTTTCGGGAATTCATTTTTTCGGAATATAGTCCTGATTTTAATGATATTGTCACGATGAAATTCCTTAGTACTAATGTCCAGAGCTTTGTTTATAAAGTTGTAAGCAGTATTTATAATTACTTGTTTGGGGTGTTTAGAGTAAAAATTGATAAGACGTCCGGAAGCCATAGATTTTTTGAACCAGTCAATAATGAATTTTGTTGTCTTTTATAATTATGACTGTGTCCAGGTAGGTTAATTGTTTGTTCAGAAGGAGGACCAGACAAAATGCATATCTAAATACTACTTGGAGTAATCAAAATATTCGTAAGAAAAAAGTGTTTAAGAATGTCAGGATCAACATGAGATTCAGATGCTCGTTTGTCAACGAAACCACGATAGAGATGTCCTAAGTTTTGCAGAGCAATATTTTATCTTTGCTTCTTTAATTATTATAACGGATGCATTCCTTGTACACTTATAATTTTCTCATTTCTCTAGTGAAGTGTTCTTTTTCCATAAACTTCGTAATCTATTTCGCTTTTTTAAAGCATTATGCAAGCGAATTGTGAACTAAGGACATGAAGCATTTTTTGATAGTGTGTTGAAGCTTAAAAAGTTGTAAGCTTATCTCCAACAGTTGTTCTGAACCACAAATCATTCCAAGAAATCAAAAATATATCGGTAAAGAGAGCCGATGAGTCAATTGACTTAAAATCGAGGTACGAAAACACACTTGAAATTGCAGAACACGAAAAAGTAAATCTGGTCAACAAGACACATGAAACATTAGAGACTATCAAATAATCAAGAAGACTAGGACTATCCCCAGACGATATATCATCAACATCCGACAGACTGACGGACGCAATACTATCATACAACGATCTTTAAAAACTTTCATTGCATGAAAAATTCACATTAAACACATATTTATAGAAAAATTGTTCAAATCTTTCGATAAATCCGATACTTCAGTAAAGAAAGCATCCAAGCTATTAAATTTGCTTGGGTTATAGACACAAAACAAAAAGATTTTTGTACTATTTTCGTATACGCATATACTCAAGTATTCAACACTTGACTCGGGGATTTTTTGATAAGTTTTGCATTCAAATTACATCTGCAGTAAATGCTACCCCATCGCTCCTTTTATCAGACCAATCATTTCTAAAAAGGGTAAACTTTTAAATGCTGAAAACAGAATCTATTACATCACTATTAATCAAGTTTCAGGGACACACATAACATCAACACAAGAGTCCTCAAAAAATTATTTAAGTATAAATACTAAAGAGCTGCACAAGCATAAGCAAAATGACTTCCAAGCCCTCTATCATTATTAAAGAACTTCGTCTCTTCCGTCATTATATTTCAAAACAAGCAACTTGAACGAAGATTTTTTGGCCTATCTTGCTTCATTTTCGAGATATAACGTTTTTTCTTATTTTTAGGGCTATCACATCGTCCGACTCCTCTACCTGTGCGTCTCGAGTTCTATATTATTTTTGTCCTATCTTGCACTGTTGTCGAGATATGGTGCATTTTATACTGTTTTCATTTTAAAACATATCATCGACTGGCCCTTTTTATTACTATTTTACCATTGATGAAAATTTTTCGATGCGGTTGCATGGTGCATTCGGTGTGCTCGCTATGATTTCCCTTTTTTTTTTTACTTTAGTGTCGTTCTATGGTATGATATTTTATTTCATATCAAAACTTCAAAAATACGAAGACACTAACGATTTACAATTATTGTTTTGTTGGCTTCGCTTCATATATAACATTTCTGTTCGATGTCATGGCTACACTACAATATACTGCTCAAACATAGTGTACACTATTCAAGTACTATGAATAGAATGTTTTGCGACGCTGTTTAATAAATACAAATTAAAATTATATTTTGTGTCTTCTAGCAAACTCTATGTACATTTAAAAAATTTATAGGGGCATTCACAATGTGATGTATTTAGTCTTGTACTCTGTATTTGTGGTAAATATGGTTTTTGTGGTTAATTACACAACCAAAACTTAAGCAACTAAAAAATACTATACTTATCACAAATGCAACACTGTAACTCGTTGTATTTATGATGTATTTGTGGTTATTGCTTGTTGAAAACAATAAAATGGAGAATTTAATACGCGCTGTAAGTAAAGTTATTGATGAAAATAAGTTTATTTTCTACACTGACTTATACTAACAATATTATAGAATAAATTGAACATGGAAAATAATAAAAAAAAGAGAGAAACCCAATAAGAAGTGGACCAGCGAAAAAGTCGAAATGATCCTTCAACTTCTTTTGGAGCAACCAAAATTTTTTGGCATCTTGGTGGTTTTATAACAAACGTAAGCAAAATCGGCTGATTGTAAATAATTAACAAATTAACAAAATGTATGTTCACAATCTAATTCCAAGTGTTGGCAATTTTTAACATATTTACCATAAATACACCACATTGTGAACACCAGTTATATTTACTATCTGTGTTCACTTTTTATTATGTAGATTTTACAGTGGTTGCTTGTCTCGAAAAATTGCATGTATTGACATTTACAGAAAATTGTGAAAAACAATTTTAAAATTTTTTAAAATGCCTTTTTTCTTCAAAATGCAATCTTTTCTAAAGTTTCACAATATTTCTTGCAGGAAGTCCAGAAAGGATTCTACAGTTTAAAAATCGACTTATGGAAGAAGTATACCCTGTACTGTTGACAGGAAGAACCAAATATGGGTATATGTTCAACTCTGTTGAACGTAATATTAAATGTTTGTACACAAATGTTCGTGAACTAGAGTTAAAAGTGCTTGTGCCGACTCCGAATGCCATTATATCCACAAGAGTTGGTTAAAATTGACATAAAACGTCAATTATCAATAACCGCTATGAAGGTTGGTAACAGCCACCTCTGATTTGTGTGTATTTAATTCTAAAAGCAAATGTCCACCATTGCTTTTAGAATTAATGTGTCCATAACATTTTAATATTTTTCAAAGCTTAGAATAATTATTAAACTTTTTCGGATATAATTAGTGTTGTGACCCGCACAACATTACCCTGTACACTTTGTACAGCCCGACCTCACACGAAGCCAGAATCTTCAATCGATTCTCTTTAAAACTCATACATAAATATCAATAAATATTGCCTCGGCATTTGCTGGCAAAATTTATGACTATTATTTCCATGAACGACCAAGACCCAATTCAAGTGCAGTGACTCGAATTGCTGGCGTTAATGAAAAACTGACCTAATTTTAGCGCACGCTTAAAATTACCAAAATAAACAAAACCATTGCTTGTTTTTAGTTGTCAAGTGTTTCCGACTACAACGTCGGCGACAACAAAAAAAACAAAGCAATGAACTGTTTGGGTGCATCGGCATTAGGTTGCACGGTCAGCATAATAGCGATCATTTACCTACCCTAGTTGCTGCGCTGCTCGCAAAGTGCAATGCCTGCAGCTACGCAACATGTAAGACGTACGTGATCACGTATCGCGAAAGGGGAAGTAATATGTAAATAAATGCAAAGATTTTATGTATGACATGTAATGTTTTGATTGGGTAGAGTCGATACATAATTTCCACTTATTGGAAATTATGGGAATTGTGGGAGTTTCTGGAAGAAAGGAACCTCTTTGGAAAGTGAGGATTTTCCTTTATAAACCCGTCGCCGGCGCAGAAATGGACAGAGAGCGTTTTTAGAGTTATAAGAATAAACAACTAATAAGGTCGCAGCCTCGCCTAGACAGCGGGCCTTTTAGTTAAAATAAAATATTAATATTAATAAATACTTAAGTAAAACACAACATTGGTCGCAGCCTCGCCTAGACAGCGGGCCTATGTTGTAAAATAAATAAAATTAACAAACTTAAACTAAATATCTTTTACTCGCTCTCCCGTCTCTGGTCTCTCTTCTCCTTGCGGAAAGCACGGAGGCCACGGACGTTAAACGCAACATTTGGTGGCAGCGGTGGGATTACGCTACATCCCTTAAACCAACAAAAAGGAAAAACCATCCTTTAATAACAAAAAAAAATCTTTAACAAATGAAATTTTAAAAACAAAAATTTTTTAAGCGTACCGAGGCTTCGACATCGGGTTAAAAAAAAAAAAAAATATAACAGCTTAAAAGTGAAAAAGCGTGCCAAGGCTAAACAGCGGCAGTGAAAATTTAATAGTGACAAGTGAAAAAAAAAAGTTAGCGAAAAAAAAAAAAAGCGTCCCGAGGCTATAACATCGGAACAGTGCAAAAAAAAAAAAAAATAATAAGCCCAGGTTAACCAGCTTTAAGACGTGAAGTCTCCTGGCCCATCAAGAAGCCCAGGATAACCAGCTTTAGGGCCTAGAGCCTCCTGGCAACAACAACAAGAACAACAACAACAACAACAACAACATCGACAACATCAAGAACAGCTTCAACCGCACCTTCAACAACAAAATACTTCAACAGCAAACTAAATTCAACAAGAAAGACGACAACAACCACATCCAACTAAATTCAACAAGAAAGACGAAACAATTGATCAACAGTATCATCGACTGAATATCAACAACATCGGCTTCAACATCCAGCAGTGAGCAGAAAGAAAACACACATTTTTTTTTCAGTAAGCAAAACATTATATTATTCTTATACACTATTTTTACCACCAAATCTAAAAAAAAAAAAAAAAGAGAGTTAGCAACACACAAATTTTACAACTTATTAAGCTTTCAAAAGAGAAGAAAATTTATAAGAGAAATTTATTTATAAAAAAACATAATATTTTTTTGTAATACTTGAAAGTTTTTGCATACAAAATTCGTACTCGTCAGCGCGCAGCTGAGGTAGTTCAGCTCTTTGCTAATCTACCATTTTTCGAAAACTCGTTTTGTCTTGAAACCATTGAAGATAACGATTTTGAAATGGATCTGAAATTTACTTTAAACGATATTTATAATATCGTACCGGTATTTAACGGCAATCCAGCCGAACTCAATAAATTTATAGCTTGCGGCAATATTCTGTTTTCATCTGCTAAAACTGAAGCGGAACACACTTTTATTCTAGAGGTAGTGAAGACTCGATTGGAGGGTTCGGCCTTTGAACTCATCCAATTCAAATCTTTTACTAAATGGAATGATTTGGTACGAGATTTGGAGACGGAGTTCAAGGAGGAAAAGTCGAGAACTTCCGCCCAGAATGAACTTTTAACTGCGAAGCAACAATCACAAGAAAAAATAAAAGAATTTGGTGAACGAGTAGGAAAATTATTACATTCGTTAAATTCTGCTACATTTTCAAGCACTAGCGACGAATCAGTTAGGGCTTATTTAAAACAAGAAAATGATCGATTGGCACTACAGGTATTCGAGGATGGTTTGCGGAATCATAATTTAAGATTAATTCTTAAAGCTCACAATGAGCGAGACTTGAAGAATGCCATTGCATATGCTGAAGAACATTCAATACGGCTTGAAAAAACGTCGCAATACCAAACCTCAACGTTTAAACCTACATGCCAATTCTGTAAGAAATTAGGGCATACTCAAGAGACGTGCTATCAGAAAAACAATAGTAATTTTTCCACCCGCTTTAATAACAATTTAAACAGACAGCCAAATATAAAAAAAGAAGTACAATCGATATTCTGTACATACTGCAAACGGCCGAATCACACGTACCAAGAGTGTAGATCTCGACTGCGAAGCGCCGAAAAGTTTCAGAACCGAAGAGTTAATGATGACCCAAATGCATATTACAACCCTTTCAGAGGCGAATACAGCCATCCCAATCAAACGCATCATACTAACAACTCATCGGGAAACGGAATAGCTCGGGAAGAAACCAACGGCACTTCTCCCCGGATGCAAGTAAAAGCCGATGTGCACCAAGCACGAAATTAAATTACTCTATAAAAATACCTTTTTGCAAAGAATACGAAGAGCCAGTGCTTTGCATTAAACTAGAACCTTCAGATAAAAATATAACTTCATTATTAGTAGACACGGGCGCACAAATTAGCCTATTAAAAGACACTGAACCACAGCGCACAATTTATAAAAAAAGTAAACATACGGTCTCAACCATTTCAGGCAATGCAATGCAAACGCCAGGGGAGCAAATAAAAACGATTAATGTCCCTTTTTATGACCAAATAATAACACTGAGTCACAACTTTCATATTTTAAATAAAAATATTAACTTAACCTACGACGGAATCTTAGGAAGCGACTTTCTTACCACTTTTAACTGTAAAATTGATTTCAAGAATAAACAACTGGAAATACCAGTAGACTGCTCAAACGCGGCAGTAAGTAAAAATAAAATTATAAAACCACATATTCGAAATGATTATAAAAACACTGAAAAGGAAAACAATGTGTTGCCTACGGGTAACAAAGGGAATTGTGAAAATAGGAAACAGGATCAGGAGTATGCGCCGAATGGCATAAGTCATATTGAGAATCCTCAACCTAATGTCTACGGGCCGCAATCCATCACATTGTCACCTCAAAGTGATAATAAAATCATTACAAATAAAGTGAAGGCAGATAAAGAGGAAACCAAGGCATTATTTTTGGATAATGAAAGGATTTGTAAAAACAGGATTGAGTCAACTCAACCTGATGTCTACGGGCTACAATCCATAACCTTGCAACCTCGATGCAAACAACTTGTCGAGATCCCTTTTGCTTATACAAAAGACGCAGTGATCCACAAGAAACAAATAAACCCAGGAGTATATTTGGCGGAAACCCTGGTACGCCCAATCAAAAATAAAGTAAAAGTTCTTTTTATGAACACAACAGAAGAAATCAAAAAAATCAATTTAAATAAAATTCAATATGAGTGGGAAAAAATAGAAAACTTCAACGAAATCAAACTAGATAAAACAAAAGATTTAGTGAAGGGTAGATTAAACAAAGTAGAAACAAATATAGACCTAACGCATTGTAATAAAGAAGAAAAGAAATCAATTTTAGAGATTTGTAGAAACTACAACGATTTATTTTATTTTGAGGGAGACCACCTTACTTGTACTGAGACAGCAGACCATGAAATTATTACAGAAGCAAACAAACCTCCTTTATTTGTTAGGCCATACAGACTTCCTGAAAGCCAAAGAAATGAAATTCATAAACAGGTTAATGAAATGCTAGAAGACGACGTCATTCGACCAAGCTCAAGCCCATGGAACTCGCCACTATTACTTGTTCCAAAGAAGGCAGACCCTGAAGGTCACAAACGCTGGAGAGTCGTAGTAGACTTTAGAAAATTAAACGACCTAACCGTTGGGGACGCATACCCTTTGCCCAACATAACTGACATACTTGACCAGTTGGGAAGAGCAAAATATTTTAGCACATTAGATTTAGCCAAAGGATTTCACCAGATTCCCGTTAAAGAATCTGACAAATGTAAAACAGCTTTTAGCACACCTTTTGGACACTACGAATATAATAGAATGCCATTTGGGTTGAAAAACGCCCCCGCTACTTTTCAAAGACTAATGAATAACGTACTCATGGGCTTACAAGGCTTTGAATGCTTTGTTTATGTAGATGACATTGTTGTGTACGGCTACGACTTAAAAGACCACAACCAAAAATTAATTAAAATATTCGACCGATTGCGTCATCATAATCTCAAACTCCAACCCGATAAATGTAATTTTCTTAAACAAGAGCTCAATTATTTAGGACACATCATTTCTGAAAACGGTATAAAACCTGACCCTGAGAAAATTAAAGTAGTAAAAACATATCCAACTCCAAAAAATACGAAAGGAATTAAATCATTCCTTGGATTCACGGGATATTATAGAAGATTTATAGAAAACTTTTCCAGTATAGCCAAACCACTCACAAAATTGCTGAAAAAAGATGTAAAATTCAGTTGGGATGCATTCTGCGATGAAGCATTTACGAAATTGAAAGATAAACTAATAAGTCCCCCCATTTTAGCCTATCCAAATTTCAGTGAAGAATTTATAATCACAACAGATGCGAGTGATGCAGGACTTGGCGCAGTCTTATCCCAAGGTATAATTGGAAAAGACAAGCCAATATGCTTCGCAAGCAGAACATTGAACGATGCAGAGACACGCTATAGCACCACGGAAAAAGAATTGCTAGCTATTGTCTTCGCCGTAAAACAATTTCGACCGTATATTTATGGTAAAAAGTTCACGATCTACACTGATCACAAGCCGCTCGAATGGCTAATGAAGCTAAAAGACCCAATGTCAAGATTGGCTAGATGGCGAATCCTTCTATCAGAATATGAATACACGATCAAGTATAAAGCAGGGAAAAACAATACAAATGCTGACGCACTTAGTCGCATCACTAAAGACAAAAATATTACAGAAATAAAAAACAAGGTTTTAGTCATGACACGACAAAAGGCGAGCGAGCAAATAAACAATGAGAGTTTTCAAACAGAAGCAAAACAGCCCAAAAATATAAGGAATGAAAAAATATTAAAAATAATAGAAAGCACAGAACAAATTTACGCCAATAAAGGAATAAAAATAAAATTATTATTGCTACCCCTAACAGAATCACCAGAAGAAAATCTTATAAAAAAAAAAGATCCCAATATTTATCAAACCTCTCATGGGAGAAAATGAAATATATACGCTAGAAAATTATTGTAAATTATACGTAACAACTTTACCTTTACCCTTCAGAACTACTAAAGACCGCGAAATGGCAAAAGAAGTACTACAAAAAATCAAAAACGAGAATTGTACACAGGATCAAAAATCCATCGCAATAGCAATTCCCAAATTTAACTCCCAATTTAAAGAAGAATTCAAGACAATGCTTACGGAAATATTTTTTAACATGGAAATTAATTTACATATAAACAATAGAACAATCTTGGAAAACACGAACGAAATCGAAACAGTTCTAGCACAATACCATAAGTCACCATTCGGAGGACACCAGGGTATAAATCGAACCTTGAAAAGATTAAAAACAAATTATTACTGGTCTACAATGAAAAAAGATGTACAAAATTTTATTCAAAAGTGCGAATCATGTCAAAAGAATAAACTCAACAAATCACCAAAAGTACCAATGAAAATTACAACAACGAGCTCTTCACCTTTCGAACGAGTAGCATTAGACATAGTCGGTCCTCTTCCAGTAACGTACAAAAATAACAAATATATTTTAACTTTTCAAGATGATCTTACGAAATTCACTGAAGCTATACCTTTGGAAAATGCAGAAGCAATCACAATTGCAAGAGCTTTTGTAGAACAAATACTCTGTCGATTCGGATTTCCAGACTCACTATTAACCGATCAAGGCACTAATTTTCTCAGTGAATTGTTTAAAGAAGTATGTAAGTTATTGAAGATCAAAAAACTACAAACTACACCATACCACCCACAAACAAATGGAGCACTTGAGCGAAGCCACCGCACGCTAGCGGAATACCTTCGACATTATGTAAATAATGATCCACTCACTTGGGACGACTGGATTCCCTATGCGATATTTGCTTTCAATAACACACCACACAGCAGTACAAACTACAGCCCTCATGAATTACTTTACGGATTTCCGGCCAAGATTCCTTCCAACTTACAAAAAGATCCATCCATAAATTATAACTATGAAAATTACGCCAACGAACTTAAGGCAAGACTACAACATGGATTTAAAATTGCTGGACAAACTTTAAAAGAGAAAAAGGAAAAGTCTAAGGAATACTATGACAAAGGTGCGAAACCGAAAACATTTAACGTAGGTGAAAAAGTTTTGATTAGAAACCAAACCAGGAAGAATAAATTTTCATCTCTATGGGAAGGTCCATACGAAGTAATTAAAATAGTATCACCCGAAAACACTGCCATAAAAATGCGTAACAAAATTAAAGTCATACATAATAATAATTTAAAACTTTTTTCTGATTAAAAAACAACATTTGACGGTCCATTTAAACACAACATTAATAACAAAGTCAAAGTAATTAAAAACACAAATAACACACATACACAAAACACTTTTATATAACTGAAAACACAGCAAACACCTTAAATCAATACACCCATTATAATTTTTTACAAATTTTTAGTTAGCTTGCTGGAGTTTCTGACTAGCCATTTTTTAAAGATTAGGGAAAAACATATTTTCCGTATAGTTTTCCAAAACGTAACGAAGACTTTGTTGTTCACCCTCCAGTTTTGGTAGATGAAAATAAAAATATTGCCAAACGATTTTAAGCAATAAAACTACGACAATTTTTTTCTCTTCTCTCAAAAGAACTTTCAGCTATTTTTATGTATGAAAAAAAAAAAAAATATAAAAATCTTTCTATCGCAAAAGCTTTCAAATATGAATAAAAAAAAAAAAAAAAAAAAAAAAAAAAAAAAATTTTTTTTAAACATTTTAATAACAAACGAAAAAAAAAAAGAGTTCAACAAAAAGAAAAATATATATATAAAGTATGTAAATAAAAAAAAAAAAAAAAAAAAAAAAAAAAAAAAAAAAAATAATAAGTTCTATAAAAATTTTTATTAAATTCATATAATAAATTTTAATTCAATTTCCTTTTAATATTACGCATAATTTTTAACGCTGTAAAATAGTAAAATATTCATTTACAATGCATAAACTATATACATATCATATTGGAAAATTAATAATGTACATATATTTAAGTTTTACAAACAATGTAAATACCCTATGCTCATTTCTGCTCAACCGGTCAGTAACGCGACAGAAAATTTTTCAACCTCTTCAAGGAGAAAAATTTTCTTTTATAAGGGGGGAGGGATGTTGTGACCCGCACAACATTACCCTGTACACTTTGTACAGCCCGACCTCACACGAAGCCAGAATCTTCAATCGATTCTCTTTAAAACTCATACATAAATATCAATAAATATTGCCTCGGCATTTGCTGGCAAAATTTATGACTATTATTTCCATGAACGACCAAGACCCAATTCAAGTGCAGTGACTCGAATTGCTGGCGTTAATGAAAAACTGACCTAATTTTAGCGCACGCTTAAAATTACCAAAATAAACAAAACCATTGCTTGTTTTTAGTTGTCAAGTGTTTCCGACTACAACGTCGGCGACAACAAAAAAAACAAAGCAATGAACTGTTTGGGTGCATCGGCATTAGCTTGCACGGTCAGCATAATAGCGATCATTTACCTACCCTAGTTGCTGCGCTGCTCGCAAAGTGCAATGCCTGCAGCTACGCAACATGTAAGACGTACGTGATCACGTATCGCGAAAGGGGAAGTAATATGTAAATAAATGCAAAGATTTTATGTATGACATGTAATGTTTTGATTGGGTAGAGTCGATACATAATTTCCACTTATTGGAAATTATGGGAATTGTGGGAGTTTCTGGAAGAAAGGAACCTCTTTGGAAAGTGAGGATTTTCCTTTATAAACCCGTCGCCGGCGCAGAAATGGACAGAGAGCGTTTTTAGAGTTATAAGAATAAACAACTAATAAGGTCGCAGCCTCGCCTAGACAGCGGGCCTTTTAGTTAAAATAAAATATTAATATTAATAAATACTTAAGTAAAACACAACATTGGTCGCAGCCTCGCCTAGACAGCGGGCCTATGTTGTAAAATAAATAAAATTAACAAACTTAAACTAAATATCTTTTACTCGCTCTCCCGTCTCTGGTCTCTCTTCTCCTTGCGGAAAGCACGGAGGCCACGGACGTTAAACGCAACATTAGCATAATTACCATGTATAGCAGTTACAGACATTTTTGTTTTTCTTAATTATATGAAGTGTCTTGCATTTGAGGATACTCTTAATGAACCGAAAGCCACTCTAGAAAAGGAGAGCCGTTACGAGCTATTACAAAGCTAAAGTGCCTAGATAATTATGAAGGGTGTTTATTTTAGGGGTTTGTTTTTCGAATAGAGATAAAACTGGCATTTTGTGGTCAAATCTGGCAACTCTAATGTCATTTATGTTCAGTTTGGTTTGCCATTTCATCATGAACAGGTTGACAAAAGAACAACGCTTGCAAATCGTGCAAATTTATTTCGAAAATAATGGTTCAGTTCGCGAAGTTTACATCGCAAAATTTTGTTCAGTGATGAGGCTCATTTTTGGTTGAATGGCTACGTCAACAAGCAAAATTGCCGCATTTGGAGTGAAGAGAATCCACATGAGATCCTTGAGACGCCATTACATCCACAAAAACTGACTGTTTG
This sequence comes from Pherbina coryleti, assembly GCA_943735915.1. NCBI lineage: Eukaryota > Metazoa > Arthropoda > Insecta > Diptera > Sciomyzidae > Pherbina > Pherbina coryleti. The sequence goes on along the minus strand of OX030949.1, from coordinate 47,608,887 downwards.
GTGTGCTCTATGGGCTGGTGGAGTCATTGGGCCATACTTCTTCCGAAATAATGCTGGAGAGTCAGTTACCGTTAATGGAGACCGATATAGAGCCATGATAACCGACTATTTTGTTCCCGAATTGGATGGCATGAATGTGGATGAGTTGTGGTTCCAACAAGACGGCGCTACATGCCACACAGCGCACGTCACAATCGATTTATTGAAGGAAACATTCGATGAGCGCATAATTTCGCGAAATGGACCTGTCAATTGGCCACCAAGATCGTGTGATTTGACACCATTGGATTATTTTCTTTGGGGATATGTGAAGTCGCTCGTCTACGCCAACAAACCAGAAACGTTAGGGGACTTGGAGGCCAACATTCGTGGCGTTATTGCCGACATACGGCCCCATATGCTCGAAAAAGTGGTTGAAAATTGGACCTGTAGAATTGGCTTTATTCGAGCCAGCCGCGGCGGCCACATGCCCAAAATCATATTTAAACATGAATGGCATAAAATGATCCTTCCAATAAAGCCAAATTGATGGACATTAAAACGATTTTCTTGTGTTTTATGTCTATTCGAAAAACAAACCCCTAAAAAAAACACTCTATATATAAATTATATATATATATGTATATATTATACCGTACCTCAAAAAAAAAAGTTCGCCGTATACCAGCCAATATGACGTATTTTTGCAAGACAATTACGAAAAACATTTATTTTTTTTTTACCGAACGTAGGGGTCGCGCATTGACATATAACTTCATATCTCTGGTGTTTACAGTCGGATTTTAAAGTTTTGTATATCAATGTTTTTGTCTTAAGGAGACTAATATAACCTCTATAGAAGTTATTGACCTCAGGTGTACCGTTCTAGTACTTACCCTCCAGATCTCAGTTTCTACCATCGTAGTGTGCCACCGTAATATTAAAAAATAAAGCCCTTAAAATATCATTAATCTTTTGCTCAGGAAGTATATCGATATTTCCAGCAGAAGTATTTTTAAAAAATTTTTGTAACACAAAGTTACAATAACACTGGCTAAAAAGGAGGAGTTATTGCAAGAATGTGAAAAATAAAATAATAATACATTGTATATTTAATAAATCACAACAAAAATAGTGTTGATACCTCTTTTAGCATAGGCGTTACAGATTTTTTATTCTTTTACGAGCTTTAAAATTCCTCAAAATCAATTTAAGACCTTCCAAGGACTTGTAGGAATATTTTTTTTTTTATTTTGGAGAAAAAATAATTGGTCTCTTTCAGACAAAAACATCAATATGTCATTCAATATGATCAGACTTTTACTTCCGAAGATATGATGAAAATGATAAAAGGGAGCCCTACGTTCGGCAAAAAATTTTAAAAAATTTTTATTAAAATACTTCTGCTGGAAATATCGATATACTTCCTGAGCAAAAGATTAGTGATATTTTAAGAGCTTTATTTTTTTGATATTAGGGTGGTACATTAGGATGGTAGGAACTGAGATCTGGAGGATAAGTACTAGAACGGTACCTGAGGTCAATGACCTTTATAAAGGTCATATTGGTCTCCTTAAGACAAAAACATTGATATACAAAACTTAAAAATCCAACTGTAAACACCAGAGATATGAAGTTATATGTCAATGCGCGTCCCCTACGTTCGGTCAAAAAATAAAAAGAAAATTTTTTTCGTAATTGTCTTGCAAAAATACGTCATATTCGTTGGTATACGGCGAACTTTTTTTTTTGCATAGGAGGTGGTACGGTCTAGTATATATGTTATACGCTTTGGGATGAACCGAATTCTTATTACTTCTATGAAAATCTTTACCCTATGGGCATCCTGATAGTTTCAATTCGTTCTTGCGTAATAAACAATTCAGTCATTCAACACGTTATGACACAGTTCAAAGTTAAATCCTCATTCTTAGCTTGGATAATTTTCACACTTGCAACACACCAGTGCCCAAATACAAACACCTATACGAATAAGCAATAATAAATATACACCAACACACCCACACACACACACACACATACTAATACAAGCATAAATACAAATCTTTCCGTTTTGCGTATCCTTGAGAATTCCACATATTTATCTAGCAAATGTCACCTAGGCAAGAATTTCTACTCGAGTTAGACGTTGCTACGCAATACGTCAAGTCTGTGTATTTTACAGTGCGTATGTGTATTTGTGTGAGTATTAAATACACCATCATGCAAAAATAATCCTTCTGGTTTCATTCAACGTATAACTGACTGACTACATGGAATAGAACTCATTCGCGAAAGCTTCCTCTGCTAGAAGTGTCGCTAAATGTTCATAGAAGCAATGCAAGCTAATACTTCAAGCAGGGATAAACGGCAAATAAACCCACCTACACACACACGCAAAAACACACACACACCCAATCAAACTCACATATCTTCACATGTAGGTGGAATTAGCTGCGTCACAGCTGTCTGTTCTACTGTATGTCCGTGTGAGAGTTCCAATGCTAGCGAGTATGTGTCCTGAAGCTTACTTAACGCTGATATGCTGAACACGCGAACAATGCGCCAAGTTGCTTCACTTCCGTCGCATCTGTTCAGGCTGCTTCTGATTATACTACCACCGCTGCAAAAGTTTCAACAAAATTCTGTCGCATTTAAAGTGAAAGGCACTCTCAACTCGGCTCGACGCGTAAAAATTAACATAATGTGAATAAATGGCTGACAACAGACTTCCGGTTTGCACTTGAAATGTAATTTATGTATTAAGAAATTTAGAATGTAACGTTTGTCAGTTAAAGTAGTCGTATCATGATAATAAAATCTAAAATGTATCAGATGATTATTTTTCTAAAAAATTTTTAAGAGAAATACAATGAAAATAATACCCATTCATAAGAAATTGTACAAGAAAAATTAATAAAAAGCTCAAGCCTGTGTTAGATAACACGGGCGCATAGGTCAGACGTAGAATACGTTAGTCATTAACAGCCTTATTCAATAGATTTCCTTAAACAACCTTTAAACGCTTGTTTAGTTACGCACTGTTTAAGGCTTTACGCAGCTTTCTATGCAACCTTGCTAACATTGTTATTCATAAACATTTTTTCATTTTCTGCTTATGATTGTACGGTTTGTGTCTGAACTATAGAAAATCTCTACAAAAATTAAGAATTCCTATGGATTTACAATGGCCGCCGCATAAAAAAATGCTGCAAAGGCCGCATATGGAGCATGTCTTTGATATTAAAAGAAAAGACAAACAAAAATCATGGTTGTATTTACGTAACCTTTAAACGCCAATTTCGGCGTTTAAGTTACGCAGCTCTTAAACAACTACGAAAAATGTTTATGAATAACGTTTTCTTGTTTAAAGCCCGTTTAAAGTTACGCTGCCTCTAAAATGTGTTTATGAATAAGGCTGTAAGACATTGAGGATGTCTTAAAGACGTGGCCAACTGGGTAAGCACAATTTTGTTTCTCTGCTTCGCTTATCAATGTTGTGTATGTACACATCGTTCGCTACTTGGTCATTATACTTCTTCTCTTTCTCACACTGGTTCTGTGATGAACACACAGATAATCGTACTGCTCTTACACATGATGTTATAATACATAAAATACAAAGCATATGAAAATTAATACAAAATTTGAAGGAGTTAAATTTTGATTTACTTATAGAATCAAAAAAATTATATGTAGCAATAGGATTATTTAACTACAAATCAAAAGAAGACATATTAAATATGTTACGACCATACTTGAATTTTCCTCAATGCATGCATAAAGTATTAAAAACTTATAATGAAAGTGACAAACATTTTCTCAAAATTTTGTGCTCCAGATTAACACCCCCGTATAACGTTTTCTACGTTAAAATATAGAAAAATAACACTGTGCGAAAATTTTATTTGAAATAACTGTAAAAATTGCTGGTGTTTGATAGTGTTTGAATTGATCGTGTTAAAAGCGATTTTTTCAAGGTCACATTTTATGCTAAGAAAATTAAGTACGGCCGCATAGTATAACATTTAACCATGAAAAATCGGTTATTTGAGCTAACCCAAAAAATCTCCTCTAAAAAAAGGATTTATGAACCAATGATTATCAGAAATTATTGGAGTTTTTTCAATTGTTTTTTGGTGTCGCACAGTGGTATTAATATTATTTCAGCACCTATCAATAAAATGTTGACATTTTTTATGCTATATCCTCCAGCAGTTTTACTTTGAATTTGTAAATATTCCTACTATAAATAATTAATGTTTATTTTTGCAAGCTCTATTAATTTCTTTTTTACAAGCAGTATTCGTAAAATAAATTACACGAGTAAGAATCACAGGAGTAAGAATTTAGAGTTTCTTAAAAGTAAAATTTATCTAACTGACATCTTATCTTATCTATCTAACTATCGTTACTCTGCCCAAAACAGTTAGAGATATATGTGTATGTATATATCAGTGGTGTTCACACGCATACTACCACAATTTTAAACTTTTGTGTTTGTGTTAGTAGCCCTCTCGCTCTCTACACTGATAAAAATTGTTGCGCACGTATTAAGCAAGAATTGTTTTATAATTATCATTGTCATCATCATTATCAGTATCATTATCACGATCATTATCATTCTCGCTATCATTATAATTATTATTTTTATTATTATACTGAAAATAACGCATATTAATATGCCTCAAACATTTCGTTCAGTGCAAAACACACGACTAAGGCGTGAACCTTCTTGTTTGATGTTGTAAGGAAACATAAATTCGCTGAATTTATGCCTTACAGTTCCCTGTAAAACACCGCTGCACAAAGGGCCCCGAAAACCACGAACCCGCCCTGCAACCTAGAACCGCACCTGGACAAGAACCCGCGAACCGCCCCTGTCCACAAAACACGCAGCTGGGCGACCCGCAAACAAACAATAACAACACATACAGCAAGCCAGTGGCCTGATCAATTGGCACAACAACAAAACAAACTAAGGAATGTTTGTGACCCGCAAACCAACAATAACAACACATACAGCAAGCCAGTGGCCTGATCAATTGGCACAACAACAAAACAAACTAAGGAATGTTTGTGACCCGCAAACCAACAATAACAACACATACAGCAAGCCAGTGGCCTGATCAATTGGCACAACAACAAAACTATATAACGAAGTCACAAGCAAAAACACACAAACAACATGCATTCTATGCACCCACACGTGGCAATAACAAAACACATAGGGGTCATTAAACAGCGACTATGACAACAATAACATGCAAGACAAAAGGTTGCCGCTATTTCTAGGCGAAAAAACTTCAAGGTCGACATCAGATGGAAATTGTCGACACAAACAAGGTCCCGTTACCCTTTTTGGGGATAAAAGGAGTCTGCGAACCAACAGTGGGCCTCTTTTGTAGTCAACACGCGAACAACGCACATCGGTGAGTCAAGTGACATAGTGAACAAGTGACCGAGAGAACAAGTGACAAGTGAACAAGTGACAAGTGAACAAGTGTACAAGGGTACAAGTGACCACGCACGAGTGACTAAAGACAGTCGTAAAAGAGTGTTTCTTGCCGACCCGAGTGGTTTTATACCGGACGGCCGGCGATAAACACACTAGTGACGTCACGAACGGTGTCCTTTTTCTGTCGACCCGAGTGGTTTCATACCGGACGGTCTGCTCTAAAAGCATCCAAGTGGTCGCGCTAATACAGTTCAGCACACTGCGACAGCACCAACGACCGACTGTTACATCCGGCCCGAGTGGTTTCATACCGGACGGCTCATCCTGGTGAACAGTGTTTCTTGTCGGCCCGAGTGGTTTCATATCGGACGGCCGGTCATAAAACATACCAGTGGCATCACGAAAGTTGTTTTTTTCTGTCGACCCGAGTGGTTTCATACCGGACGGTCTGCTCTAAAAGCATCCAAGTCGATCGCCACTAGGTTCAGACCATATTTTCATACAAGGCTAGGACAGACAAACGAACAGAATCCACGGATCCCACTTTAAAGGACTTCGAGGGAAATCAGGAGCAACGGCCATTATTTAACAGATGAATAAAGAAAATATGTGAATTGATTTTTTTTCTTTTGTGAAAACAAATATTTTTTAATAAAGACTTAAGTAGTGAGTTTAAATTAATCCTCGTATTTATAATTTGAAGAGACTAAGGAAATAAATTTTTTGTACGAACCCCGGCTATCCGGCGAGCTAACCCCGGCTAGAAAGTTCGTTACAATGTTTCAGCGCCAACTGATTGGGAAAACTTCGTGCTTGCCATGGTATAATAATACAAGGTAGCATTGACAGTTGCTTGGGAAATCATCTACTGTCAAAAAATATACTCAAAAAGAGAGCGCTCACAATCCGCCATTGAAAACACAAGCAATGTTGAAAACGTTGAAGTGAAAAAAAAACAACAACCACAGCAGCTGCTGATGTATTTCCACAAAAAGCTGTTTTTGACAGTTTATGGTTTCCTGTTGAAGAGAAAATAAGCAGTTGTCAATGCTACCATGTATTATTATACCATGGTGCTTGCGATCGTGTACGTGTTTCGACTCTCGAATAAAGCTTTCGAGTCTCACCATGCGTGGTACTACGTGAACATCACTGGTATATATGATAGTAAATAAATTTTGAAGCAATTTGTTCAGTGACCGTCAATATGGCTTCCGTAGAGCCCGCTCTCCTGGTGACATAATGGCGTTCATTACTAAGAAATGCAATCTTTGTGTCCACTTTTTTGATGAAAGCCAGGTAGTTGCTCTGCATATTTCAGGCATTTCACTGAGTGTGACATAAGGATCTCGCATCAAAACTTATTTAATATGGTGTTGGGTGTAACATCCGTACCGTGGTCGACTGCATTTCGTCCAGTGAACACGCCATCGGTGCTGCAGTATTGCAGGATACAGTGGTTTCTCCAACTTTGTTTCAATCAATGACCTTCTGTCTATGACTCAATACCCCCAATTCATTCATTCATTTCTTTTTCTCAAACTCAATCAAAAAAGCCCTTCTTATTGACTTGAAAAAAATCCAAGTCAAAGTCAAAATATATTCCAAGTCTTAAAGCCGTAAAAAAAATGTTTTAACAGAAAATATTCGTTTTTGTTTTTTAATGAAGTCACTTTGTATGGGAGTTGGGTGTGGTTTTCACTCGATTTGGTTGAATTTAATACACTGAGTACATGTTATATGTATATCAAAGTTCATATTTAAAATTTCAGGTTCATATTTTAATAATTGTGGAATTGTGGACAAGAATGTCCTAATACTATATTAGGATATGGATATGGCTATGGATAAGAACAAAGAGTAGAAAATGGATGAGGCAATGATTTGGACATATATTAGGACCAAGAATAAAATAAGGTGTAGGACAGAGATTTGGACATAGATTAAAGCATTGTATTATACAAGGATAAGGACAAGAATTCTGATGAGAATTGCAAAAACGACTAGGACATTGTAGGACGAAGACTTAGGGCCAAGACTTTTAGGTACACTTAAAGCCATATTTAAGGTAAGATTTAAAAAAGGATGAGAATAAGGATTGGGTAGGCAATAGAACAAGAATTTGGACATGCTAAGAAAAAAAATTTAGAACAAAGCTTGGCAGAATGTGTGGGACACATTCAGGAATGGCTCAGGAATTGCGTTAAAAGAACAATTTGGACAAGAATAAGTACAATTATTGGGACATATATAAGAACAAGGATAAAAACAAGGATAAGAATAAGTACAAGTTTGGGAACAAAAGTTACCCTGTCACGTCAAGATCTACGGGTATATTCACCACACAATCAACTCCTTTTTACATACTTATAAATTTGTGTATGAATTTTTCTATTCGCACATTTTTCTATTGCTCCGCACCATAGCATAGTTTGTCTGTAAAAACCATTTTAAAGAACTTTTGATTAAAGATGGCGGCTCAAGTACACCATCTAGAATTCGAAAACTTGGATCAATCGCATAAATCGGTTACTCTTCTGTGCAGCCTCAATATTTAAAACAAGACATTGAATTATTTTGATGAATTCTACATCTCGTGTCTGCACAATTTAAGGACCTGCTTAAATAACAAGTTTTTCGCTATGCGCATGCATTACAATTTAATTGACTAAACAGGCGAATTGATTACATAACAGTCCGGCATTAATTGAGGCGCACAAAATTGACAAAATTAACATATATCAAGTAATTAAGTAAAACAATGCTCATTAGTTCTGTAGCAGCAGCAGTAGCACAACAACGACAATTGGCCAAGAGTTTGATGAGCGGTGGGGGTGGCTGCTGGCCGATCAGTTACTGGCGGCATGATGATTTGATGACAACGATTTGGTTTTGAACTAAATTTGAAAATCTAATTATAAATAAATGAATTTCAATGAGATATTATGTAACGATGTTGACGCCGCAAACCCAGAAGCGTTATATTATTTTTCAATAAAACCGTTAAATTACCTTGTTAGGTAATTGATTAAATTTGAATAAGATATGGTTAAGTAAGCACAATACAAACAGACACATACACATGTAAGGACATACATACATTGTATATCACCATCATTTTAGGCCACATAGTTTGTGCAGATATCTACTTCGAAGTAGTAGCAGAAAGGACTTCGTGTGTGTGCCTACCTAACCCGAGAGGCCTAATCAGTGATACGGCTTTGTTCCGCTTTCATAGCACATTGGGAGAAACACAGACAAAATGCTCGTATATTTGTTTAAAGCGCTTATATATTTGAATTCTATTTATACCACACATGTACACACATATTCTATACAAGCAAGCAGCAACAGCATCGCACACGTACCACATATTTCGACAAGCAGCAACAGCATCGCACTGTTCCTTCAGTTTATTTCTTGCAGTTGCAGCTTTATAGTTCTCATTTAGTTTTTGTTTCAAGGGTAATATAGCCTGGATTTTTGGCAAAGTTTAGTTGTGAGTGCGATTGATGATCGCTCAATATATTTGTGTAAGGTTTGAGTGACAACCGGACATTTTCTCACAAATGTCTTGCGCCGGTTGTCATTTGCCTGCATATTTTTCTTTGCCCCTTTATTTTAGTTTCAAGTTTTCTTTCTCTAATTTGTACTATTTTGAGATTTGTTGCCATAATACTGCAATAACTGTCAAAAATAGTATAAATTAGAGAACGAAAAAAGAATATAAAATATACTACCAAATGGTATTTGATGGACGCATCTCGTGGGAAATATTCAAATAAATTTGTTTAATTTCAATATTTTTATATAAATATTCTTTAAATGCGATAGTTTTATTTTTTTTAAATATTTGAAAGATATTTAAAAAAATTCGTGCATAATTTTAATATATTTTTTATTAATTCTGTTTAAATATTTTAATATTTTATATAATTAAAAAAGTATTTAAATAAATTTTAAATATTTACGTAGTCGATTTAAGCACATGCGTTATTGGTGCAAAAATGACTCGCTTTTTGGATAAATTAAAAAAGTTTTTGAATAAATTTAATATTTTTTTCCCTTAGTGTATTTATTCCTTATACGAGTTACTTGCACTTGGGGTATTTTAACAAGGAAACTAATGCACTGCTACTTTTTTGATCGGTGGGCGTTACAGAGCCATGTTAAGCGACTTTTTTTTACTGAAATTGGAGACCTGAATTTGGATGACCTATGGTTTATGCAGGATAGCGCGCCATGCCACATAGCCCATGCCACAATCGATCTGTTGAGCACCAAATTCTCAAATCGTGTTATCATCCGTGTGGCGTTATCCATTTGCCGTCTTGGAGCTACGATTTGACTCCTTTGGACTTTTTTTGACAACAATCCGGAAACGATTGAAGCACTTAAGGCCAATATCATCCAAGCAATTCGTGAGCTACAGCCCGAAACAATCAACAAGGTCTTGGAAAATTGGAGTGACAGAATGCACACTGTGAAGCCAGACGAAGCAGCCACTTGAACGACCCTGTGTTCCATAATTAATGGGAATATTTGCTCCTACTAGTAAAGCCATAATACATGGAAAAAGTTTAATTTTTTTCATTTTATTTTATTTTACAAAAAAAACCTTGTATTTTGGCCAACTCTGTATAAAAATCTAAAAAATTGTATCTTCCCACGTGTCTACCTATCATCAATTAACACTCTATTCGACCAATCACGATTAATATTTGTACTTTACGTCGTTTACCACAACTGAAAAATTCGCTAAATTCGCTTGCGAGTTGTACTTGCCACAAACGAATATTCAGTTGTCAACTTATAAATACATCTTATACATATATGTATATACAGTAGAGTCGGGGTAGGGTGAACCCTTAGTGCCGCGAACATCTCGCTGGGGTGAACGTAAAATTTTTTGTATTGAGTACTCTATAGCGTGAAAAATGCAAACCTGTGTAACGTGAACAGTGTTCTAAATTGAAAATGAAAATAGATTCGCAACAAATAACTAACGGTAAACACTATTTAGCATTCTTTTTCATCTAATTTTTTGTGAAATGTAAGCACAAATAAAGCTCAGTCAAGTTCTAGTTTAAAGTGTAGCAACAAGCAATCGCAAGCATGGCTTCGAAAAGAAGTATTGTCTTTTCGTGATGTAAATGACTTGAAGAAATTTTTGTATCTGATAATGATGATGATGAGCAAGTCGCCCTACCTCCACACAAAAAGCCGATAACAGCAGCTGAGGCCATGCAAATTTTTGACAATTTACTAGTAAAAGACCGATATTTAGAATTATCATTCAAAATGTTATATTGACGATTTCTTTGTTTACAGAGTAAATTAATTGCCGATAACAAAAGTTTCTTTTATTTATTTTAATTTAAACAAACACATTTCAATTATTTTAATTATTTTAGTTATTTTGATTATTCCGCGAGAGTTTATAAAAACGCAGCTTCTCCACAACCGAGTTCTAGCTAACTGCCTGCTGACTTCTTCGTTTTTGTTCGTTTTCGTTGAAGTTGTCGTTGCCACCTTTTAGTCGGCCTTTCCTGCAGTTCCGATGCGTCCTCGTATCGTAGTTGCTGTTAGTTAGTCTTCGTTGCTGGAATCTCCAGAATCTTCGGAATCGATGAACGGCAGTTTACAATAAGGCTTTAGTTTGTCCGAAGCATAAACGGATGAGTAATGTCGCTGTTTTCTAAGTGAACCAGGCAAGTCCTCGATTACATATCGATCTCGTCCCAAAGCTTTTGTTACTAAAAAGGGACCCTTGTAACGCGGTTCGAGTTTCCGTGATGTGCCAGAACTGGCTGGTTCGTTCTCAGCTAGGACTAAATCACCTTCTTTATAGACTGTTGGTGGCGCATGAGTTTTATCGAATCTCTGTTTGGCTTTAGATCGTTCGCTGTTGACACGCTTGGCTGCTTCGGCTCGGATTTGTTGTAGATCGTCTGGTTGCCACTCATCGTTTGTTTGCAAAGCTAGAATAAGTTTGTTTTGCAGTATATCTCGTGGTTGAAAACTAAATAAAAGTTGTTGCGGCGTTTGTAATGTTGTTTTGTTTTTCATGCTGTTAATTGACCATTGAATATTTCGTAAATTGTCATCCCAGCGTTTATCTTTAACTGTCATCGGGAGAATCATCGATAAAATCGTTCGATTCGTACGCTCTGCATGTGCGTTTGCACGCGGTGTCCTTACGGCATTTAAGATATGTTTTATGTCATGGTTCTTACAATAAAGTTGGAATTCTTTGGACGTGAATGCGGTACCCCGGTCAGTCACCATTCGTGTTGGGACACCAAAATAACTACTGACTTCGTCTAAAATAGCAAGTACATGTTTTGTTGCTGTGCTTTTAACGGCACGTACGATTGTAAACTTGGAAAATGCGTCAACAAGCACAAGTATATGTTCGTTTCGCTGACTACTTTTTGGAAACGGGCCTAGATGATCGAGGTGTATTGTTTTAAAAGGTATCGGTTCAATGTCGTCGTAGTGGTACTCCCCTTCTTTTTTTCCGCCAGGAATCTTATTATATGCACATTCAATGCAGGAATTTATGAACGATTTTATATAATTTCGCATACGCGGGAACCAAAAATATCGTTTTACCTTTTCCATCGTTTTGTCAACACTAATATGACCAGCTTTATTGTGGCAGTCAAAAACGATTCGCCATCGCAATGCCTTTGGTACGACCCACTGCTTAACTTCACTACCCTTATATTTGCGGTACAAGCGACCTCGATCTTCAACGTATTCTTCCTTAGTTTGCTTATCTTTTGAACGTAGTTTTTCTATAATTAGCTTGATTTTTGCATCTTGAAGTTGCATACTGAACATCCAATCCGATTCCACTAGATCTACTTTGTCGATGCGCAGTGAAGCTGTGTCCATGTCAACCGAGTTTTCGTTTGGATTGCGGCTAAGTGCATCTACATGAGGCATTCGTTGACCAGACCGGTGTTCAATGTTAACGTCGAAATCTTGCACTCGGAGCCACCACCTGGCAATTCTAGGGATTAATTCTTTCTTTTCCATTGTCGTTTTGATTGCGCTACAATCTGTGATGATTTTAATTTTTTTACCCGCAATGTAGTACTTAAACCTTTCCAAGGACTCTACCACCGCAAGTGTTTCCAGTTCGTAACTGTGGTAGTTCTTCTCGTTGTTGCTTGTCGATCGACTGTAATATGCGACTGGTTTCCATTGGTCTTCTTCCTGCTGCATGAGCACGCCGGCCAATCCTACTGAGCTCGCATCTGTGTGTAGTTCATGTACAGCGTTCACACGGTATGACGTCATAACAGGCTTCTTAACGAGAGCATTCTTCAAACAAATCATCGCAGCATCCTGATCTAAATTCCACTTGAAAGGCTGGTCTTTACGCAAGAGTTTTCTCAACGGTTCAGATATTATTGCATAACCTGGGACAAATTTCCGAAAATAGCCCGTTAAGCCCAAAAATTGACGAACTTCTGTCAAACAGGTTGGTGTTTTAAAATTACGCACGGCCTCCGTTTTGATTGACCCTGGGCTTATCCCTTGAGGTGAAAGTTCATGACCTAAAAATTGAACCGTTCGTTTAAGAAATTCGCATTTTTGCAGGTTCAGCGTTAATTTTGCGTCGTACAGAACTGTCAAAATTCGTTGCAGTTTTTGCAGCATTTCGGAGATTGTTTGACTACCTATTAAGATGTCGTCCATATAGTGCAACATGTCGTCTTTTTGTGTTCTTTCTTGTATTTTTGCCATTAGCCGTTGGAAAACCGCTGGCGCATTCTTGAGCCCGAATGGCATCCGTTTGAATTCATATAGCCCAGTTGTCGTCACGAAAGCTGTAAATTTCCTGCTACTTGGTTCGATAGGGATTTGGTAATAGCCGCTGTTTAAATCGAGAGTCGTAAAATATCTATACTGAGCCGCCTCTTGCAGCCGTTCCTCAATATTTGGCATTGGATAAATTTCTTTGTTGAGGTGCCGATTCAAATGCCTATAATCTACGCAGAGTCGATCTTGGCCATTCTTCTTTTTTACTAATAAAATGGGACTCGCATAATCAGATTCAGAACCCGTTATTATATCGTTCTCTAATAGTTCGTTGATCTTGTCAGTCACTAGTGCTTTTTTCGGTTCAGGTACACGGTAAGGTCTTTGAGCAACCGGTTCCTTACAATTTACCTCGAGTTTCATCTCAATCAAATCTGTCTTTCCTATGTCAGCCAACCCGTCTGCAAATACATCACGCTTATCATTAATTAGCTGTAGCAAACTAAAACGAACACCTTCGTCCTCCACATCGCAATTGATATCGTCAGTGGTTATAAGTCGTTTTGGCTTATCGTTGGTGACTTGATTTACATTTGTAGTTTTAATATTAGAAGAAAAAGTTACCTCACCATTGCTTACTGTTACGCTTACGTCTTTGCTTGAAAAGAGTTCATGACCAAGCAGGATATCAGATGTTAATAAATCATCTTCGACTACTAATGCATCAATTTCCAGCATCACCTCATCAACTTGCAGATTCACTTTTATTTTCTCGTTAGTGATTCGTGTGCCACCGCAGATTCCTTTAATTTGCATTATAAACTTTTCGGCTTGACAAACTATGCTTTCTCTTATGGACCGACGTACCATATGACAATCACTCCCGGTGTCTATAAATGCAACAAGTTCTTTACCGTTTACACGCACAATTTTTTCGAATAAATCTTTCTTTTTCTCGCAATTAATTTTTTTCACAGATGCACTTTTTCCGCAGTTTTCGGGTTCACCTCGCGGATGAACTTTTTGGCAATCTACGCACCGACGACGACGTTGAGGCTTAGGACAGTTGGTCGAAATGTGCCCTTTTTCGGAGCAATTATAGCACACTATGTTTTTTTCCACTTTGGTTACACTTTGAGGGTACTTTATTTCGTTTGTTTTCGAATTTTTTTCGTAGTTCACATTACGCCCCGCGGTTGGCAAGTTTTTTAAGTATTCATCGAGAGTTTCGCGCATATTTTTCATTGTACTGAATTTTAAAATTGCAATTGCTGCCTGCAGTTCACGGTATTTAAGCCCTTCTCGCGTATACTTTATTACCGCCGCCTCACTTAAACCATATCGTTTTCCCAAAGCACCCATACGGAAACAGTAGTCTACCACTTTTTCCCCTTGTTTACGCGTGGCGTTGGCCATTTTAAAATTAACGTCCGCTTCATCAAGGTTTACACCAAATTCAGCCACTAAGGCAATTGCAAAGTCTCTCCAATTGGACAATAAACTCTGAGACCCATCTAACCATAATCGCGCAACACCTTTCATTCGACTATACACAGCTAAAAGTGTACACTTCTCGTCCCACTCATAAGCACTAATCGCACTATTTACGCGCTCCACAAACTGTTCCGCCGTCAGTGAGAGTTCATTCGTCGGATCAAATTCAGGAATAGTCTCAGAAATTTCTTTAACCGAATACTTATTACGCGACACCGAAACGTTTGAAAGTTCATGATGAATAGCTGTAGCTGGAGTGCTAACACGAGGTGGTTCCACATTTTCTGAAACGCTATGCACGCTTGAAATAGCGCATACAAGATCAGCCATCATGTTCTTCAATTCTTTTATCTGATCTTGTACTGAAGGAAGCACTTCTGCCTCATCAGTACCTAAATGATCACACAAGCGTTGCACCAACTCACTTTTACCACCTGTTGTTGGTAATTCATTTTCACGAAGCAACTCCTTGAGCTGCTGAATATTCATCGACGTTAGTTTTACCATGTTGCTGCTAGAAATGTTTATTATTGTTATTTACATTAAATTGCTTTATTTACGTATTTGTTTTGTTTTTGTCTCGTCGTTGACACTTTGTAACCGTTTTCTTTGTTGTTTTCGTTATTTTGTTTTCTGCACGCACTCGTTTATTTTCGTGACCGTTTATTACTCGTTACTTACTTACGCATTACTGCGTTGCGTTTTCTTTAGCTTTACTTTCTGTTTGTTATGTGTTACGCTGCTCTTATTGCTTATTTCTTTTTGTTTCGTTCAAATATACCGTTTCGTTTATACCGCAGGGAATTTTGTCGCACCAGGCTTCGTTTTCGTTCAATTTCCCCACGACGCTTCGTTCACTTTTGAAATTTCGAGAACGTTTTTCTGCACTAAAACTTTGTTTTCAAAACTTATATTGAAAATTTCCGCCGATTTTAATGCAAATTTTCACATTTGCATTTGTTTAATGCCTTTTTTTATTAACATGTTTATATTTTACTACCGGCGCGAGCACAAACACGTTTGGATGGATTGCATCCCACTTCTGAGTTAAAAGACCGATATTTAGAATTATCATTCAAAATGTTATATTGACGATTTCTTTGTTTACAGAGTAAATTAATTGCCGATAACAAAAGTTTCTTTTATTTATTTTAATTTAAACAAACACATTTCAATTATTTTAATTATTTTAGTTATTTTGATTATTCCGCGAGAGTTTATAAAAACGCAGCTTCTCCACAACCGAGTTCTAGCTAACTGCCTGCTGACTTCTTCGTTTTTGTTCGTTTTCGTTGAAGTTGTCGTTGCCACCTTTTACTAGAATGGGCTGAAGCAAATACCACCGATTTTTCAAGTATTCTAGATTGCAGAGCCTCCGTGATAAAGCAGTACAGAAATCAGACAATGACCGCAAGAAACAATCTTGCATTAAGAATTATTTTATATCGAATTCTTATTTATTATTACAAAATCATGTATGTATGTAATGATCATGTATTTTAAATGAAAAAACTCATATTTTTCTGAACTGAAAATCAACCTCGATAGTATGAACAGTCTGGATAATGTGAACAGCCCTTGCAAAAATTAGTTCACGCTACCCCGACTCTACTGTATATATATATTTCGGTAATTATTATTTATTAACTATATATTACAAAAAAGTTTGTGTTCCCTTTTTTTCTGTATTACCTTCAACATATTCACATAATACTTATATCAATGGATAGATATTTTTGAGTAGATTTGCACAATATAGTTTTTATTCGAATATGTTGACATTAAGATAGGTAAAACTGAGAAAATGTAAAATGCTTTTTTTACCAATGGGACAATGAGAAATTACAAAGCGACAAAGCTCTGTTCAACATCGCTGCTGTAGCTTACAAAAGCCATGGTATAATAATACAAGGTAGCATTGACAACTGCTTGTTTTTTCTTCTACAAGAAAACATCTCCTGTCAAAAACAGCTTTGCTGCAATTAAAATAATGCAATTAAAATAATGCAACCATTTGACTGATTGATTTAGGTCTAGAGCTCAATCAAAATTTTGACTGACGAGAGAAAATTTTGGAGTTCATTTTCGCTCTGAGATAAAGTACTTTTTTTTTTACATAGGAAAGCAACAACAAATTTTGACTGATTCAATCATTTGACTGACGTGTGAACATAGTCAATGCTACCTTGTATTATTATACCATGTACAAAAGCAAGAGTAGAATGCAGGAGTGAAGCAAATACTTAAAAAGAGCTGAGTAGCATTATTGTTGTTGTTGCTATTGTTGTTGTGGTTGTTGTTGTTATTGTTGTTGTGGTTGTTGTTGCTTTCTCTTAATTTCTCTCAGCGTTAAAAAAAAAAGCTCAAGCCTGTGTTAGATAACACGGGCGCATAGTTCAGACGTAGAATACGTTAGTCATTAACAGCCTTATTCAATAGATTTCCTTAAACAACCTTTAAACGCTTGTTTAGTTACGCACTGTTTAAGGCTTTACGCAGCTTCTATGCAACCTTGCTAACATTGTTATTCATAAACATTTTTTCATTTTCTGCTTATGACAAAAACATAAAAAGAGAAGACCTCCAAAATGTTATTTTAACATAATTTCGTGAGCGAACCTGACGGGCCATCGAGAAGTGAAACATGTTGTGTTTTTGATAAAATCGTGAAACATTTTGCGCTACTCAGAAAAACAGGTTTTCTTCTTGTTGCGAAGATCACAAATCATTTAAATTTTGTGATTGTGTTTGTAATTGCCATTTCTATCAACAATGCACTTTTTCGCAATTTTGTTTAATTTCCATGAAGCTGGTATTTTTTCGCAAAATGCAATTTCATTGGATATGATTGCGGAGGCGCGGGTTCAATTCCGGCGGCTGGCATGATTTTTTTTTTCTTAAAATATACATTTTTTTATTATTTTTTTTTAATCAATTTTTAGTAAATAATTTGTAATTTTTATAAATTTCAAGCGAAGAACTTATTTGTTTTCAGTCATTTTGTTTTTGTTTTTTTTTTATTATTTAAGCTTAGGTAATATCGCGAAGGCGCGGGTTCAATTCCGGCGGCTGGCATGATTTTTTTTTTCAATTTCGCATTATTTACTATTTTTTTTAAACAATTTTTTTAATAAATAATTCTATAAATAAAATTTTGAGCAAAAAATTTACTTCTTTGCAGTCATTTTATTTTGTTTTATTATTTAAGCTTAGGAAGTTAATATGTATTGTCTGTGCATATGTTTAGAGTACATTGTATTTTATAAAAATTACAAATTATTTACTAAAAATTGATTAAAAAAAATAATAAAAAAATGTATATTTTAAGAAAAAAAAAAATCATGCCAGCCGCCGGAATTGAACCCACGCCTCCGCAATCATATCCAATGAAATTGAATTTTGCGAAAAAATGCCAGCTTCATAGAAATTAAACAAAATTGCGAAAAAGTGCATTGTTGCAAATTTTCGCTATTTTTGTTGATAGAAATGGCAATTACAAACACAATCACAAAATTTAAATGAATTGTGATCTTCGCAACAAGAAGAAAACCTCCCAGCTAGAACAGTAACTGTTAGATAACGCGTTATTTAACACGAGCCCTAACAAAATTCGTGTTATTTTCATATAAAATTCTCCATACAAAAGTTGTTATATTTGTTCTAGCGTCGTGAAAAATATAACAAACAAGTCACCCATGTTTAGCTCAACCAAAAAAGTTTAGTTAAACTGCTCACTCTTATAACAACCACAGCTAGTTATTTATCAAAAAAGTTAACGCGCCGGGCTGCTCCCCTACCGTAGCGTAGTGGTTAGAGCAAATACCTATAAACCATACTTACTCTGAAAAGTGGGTTCAATCCCGGACGCAAACAAAAACACAAACTTTTTTTATTACTATTTTTTATTATTTTTTTTCGGTATTTTCCTTATAAATATTAGAAAATACATATTTAAATATAATTTTACAATTTTTTCAATATTAAAGTAAAAATAATGCATGGACAAATTAAAACATATTTGACACATAACATATTAATTTTAACTAAAAAAGGAAACTAATTAAACTCAAAACAACAAAACAAAAACAGCACAGCTTTTCCACACCACTTCTTTGCTATATTATTTCACTTATATTTTGATACTTTATATAATTTTATTTAATTTTTTCGGAAACTTATTTGCACCGCTCACTTTATTTTGACTGTTTTAAAATTTTTTCGATTATATTTTGATGGTAAAAAAGTAAGATATACAAGCACATATAATTTTCCTTGTTTCACATAATATGACACCGTATGAATGTGTTAGTGTACACAAAATATTGTTTCATTGTGTTCGTAAACTTGTTAGCGCTGTCTAGCAGGGCTGTTTTTCTGAGGTAAGCTTAGGTAATATCGCGAAGGCGCGGGTTCAATTCCGGCGGCTGGCATGATTTTTTTTTTCAATTTCGCATTATTTATTATTTTTTTTAAACAATTTTTTAATAAATCATTCTATAAATAAAATTTTGAGCAAAAAATTTACTTCTTTGCAGTCATTTTATTTTGTTTTATTATTTAAGCTTAGGAAGTTAATATGTATTGTCTGTGCATATGTTTAGAGTACATTTTATTTTAATTTTTTACTATTTCTTGCAAATAATTTAATTAATTTTATACATTTTGTCAGTTTTTTTTAATAATACTTACTTTTAAATGAAATAATTTTTTTTAAATAATGCAACCATTTGAGGAAAAAAATTATAATTCAATTAAACATCCATGCGAAATCATCATAAAAATTAAAAATAAAATTTACTCTAAGCATATGCACATATATATTAACCACCTAAGCTTAAATAATAAAACAAAATAAAATGATTGCAAAGAAGTAAAATTATTTGCTCAAAATTTTATTTATAGAATTATTTATTAAGAAATTGTTAAAAAAAAATAATAAAAAATGCGAAATTGAAAAAAAAATCATGCCAGCCGCCGGAATTGAACCCGCGCCTTCGCGATATTACCTAAGCTTAAATGATAAAAAAAAACAAAAACAAAATGACTGAAAACAAATAAGTTCTTCGATTGAAATTTATAAAATTTATAACTTATTTACTAAAAAATGATTAAAAAAACATAAAAATGTATATTTTATGTACTAAACACATTGACGACGACAACGACGATATGCTGTCAAATTAGGAATTAGGAATAGTTCTATATTGACGACACGACATTGCGACATTAGACCAAATTCTCTATAAGAATTACATGTACAAAAATTTGACAGATGTCGTAATGTCGTTGCCGTGGTCAATGTGTCAATGCATTAAGAAAAAACAAAACAAAAATAAAAAAAACTTTATATTTTAAGAAAAAACAAAAAAACAATAAACATTTTTATATTTTAAGAAAAAAAAAACCAAAATTATAAGCAAAATATGCAGGCGAATGACAATCGGTACAACATTTTGGTGGGAAAATGTCGAGTTGTCACTCTAACCCACAACATTGCATTATTTGAGCAGGATAATACGTACGTTCAAATATTCCTGTTATACAACTCTTGCAACAAAAACGAAATGAGAATTATAAGAACTAAGGTTGCAACTGCAAGAGAACAGAATGCGATGCTGTTGCTGCTTGTCGGAATATGTGTGTACGTGTGCGATGCTGTTGCTGCTTGCTTGTATGGAATATGTGTGTACGTTTCTCACACTGGTTCTGTGATGAACACACAGATAATCGTACTGCTCTTACACATGATGTTATAATACATAAAATACAAAGCATATGAAAATTAATACAAAATTTGAAGGAGTTAAATTTTGATTTACTTATAGAATCAAAAAAATTATATGTAGCAATATGATTATTTAAATACAAATCAAAAGAAGAAATATTAAATATGTTACGAGCATACTTGAATTTTCTTCAATGCATGCATTAAGTATTAAAAACTTATAATGAAAGTGACAAACATTTTCTCAAAATTTTGTGCTCACGATTAACACTCCCGTATAACGTATTCTACGTTAAAACAGTTAAACTGCTGCTTGCTTCATAATACACTTGACGCCAAGCCATTGATAATTGTTTCTTTTGTTCAATATTTGGTGGATTATGTCGAGATGACGCTTGAATAACTTTTGTTATTGACGCATATATGCTTCCTTTTTGTCCTTTACCACTTTTTTCCTCATAGCGTCAAGGTAAGCATTAAGAATTTCCATGCAAATTAATAACAATTCATTATGTGAAAAACAACTTGAGCTTCGTTACCTTACAGATACAGATGGCCGAATTTGGGCCACAGGCGATACTAGTATTAATTATCTTTCTCCATATTTTCATCCGCCTGCTTATGAATTGTACTCATCGCACCCCAGTTGCTATGTTATCTCCGTCCGCGTATAGAACAATTTGTCCATAAAGTAACTCTGAATTATAAGCGTTGTGTTTATACAACGAAGGGAAAAACAAACGAAGTTTTTAGTTGGGAAAAACAAATTTTTCAATTACTGCAATTTAAAAAGCATTCGCGTTAATGACAAACGAAATTAATTTCCTGCAACTAAATGAAGCGTTTCTCGCAACTGACTATTATTATGACAACTGTTGAATTGTTTGCAAATAACGATCCCAAAGACAACAAACGAAGTTCGTTCGCGGCGTAAAATACGGGCTCGTACCACTTCGCTATAAACCTCATGTCGTCAACAGTTCTCTCTAAACAAAGTACCGCATATTTCTGAGCTGAAATGTTATTGGCGTCGTAGACATTTAAACAAATAATTGCATTTTGTGAAAAAGATTGATATATGTACACTCTAACTACGAACTATCGCAATTTCTTTCTTGTTAAACCGACTGTACCTTTATTTATTTTCTTCCTTTTTTTTTTTGTATTTCCTTACTTCCGCGCAAATACTCACCGATACATGTTTCAACTTTTTGAAAAACATGCTCTATACAATGTAACGTTGTCACGTCAAAAGCTGATATGCACAATTTTTGAATTTCCTTTTATTCGAGAGTTTTTCCATGATTTTCCCAATGTGCAGCGCTGCTTTTACAGCAGCTATCAATCAATCTGGAATTCCTGTGAAAATAACCTGTATGCTTTGTTAATGGTGCTTCTATCAACATTTCACCACAGATCTAGCAGCATGAGAATTAATCTTAGGACATCATCCTTCACCCCCGCCTGCTCTTATCGCATTTTGTCCTACCACCGCAGGCTGAGGAGTGGACTGAGTGATGTAAAGTGTTTGCAGATAATTTGCTATAATAATACATCCTTCGGCCAAATCCTAAATCTATTTCTGTTAATCCTTTGGAAAATTGCGCAGGCTGCATTAAGCATTATTAGAACATTGGTTATGCAACGTAATATAGTTGAAAATATTTAGGTTTGCATAATTTGAGGACTTGTTTTTGCTAATTATATTAGTTGCTTCCGAGATAATTATCACTGTAGTCTGTCAGTGTTTTTGTGTGTGCGTTGGAATTTGATGATTTGTGTTGATATCCGCTAGCATCGCATGATATGTGGTTTTGAAACGAACCTTATTATAATTGATTAATGTAGTTAGTACTTAAGCATAACATCAGCTTGCAAATGTGAAGTAATGCAGAATAATTATTTCTAAGTGTTAATGCTTATTTGCCTGTCGTCGAAAATGACATCGTAGAGTGTCACAGATAACAATATACATACAACAATTTTAAATTTTTGCCAAAACTGAAAAGTTCATAGAAAAGATTTTAGAAGAGGAGACAAAAAATGTACGAAGTACCTGTGTTATGATAAAGAAACTGGTATCAATATATCCTCAAATGTAGGAAACTTCACATATTTAAAAAAAATGCGTGTGGTCACTATAAACGGTATTAATGATAGTAATGAATAATCCGCAAAAATTTTAATGTGGTTGAAAAATTTAAGGCATTCTTTACACCGAGGGTATTCTTTACAATTAGAGATCGTAAACTTCCGGGTAACTTCGTTGTCATATCGGCAGTATAACAGCCATTCCAAGTAAACGCATCAAAAAAACGTAAATTACGGGTTGACTACCTCCGATTTTGCTCAAACTTTCAGAATTAGACTGTACCTCAAAAAAAAAGTGAGCCGTATACCAGCGAATATGACGCGTTTACAAGACAATTACGAAAAAAAAATTTTTTTTTTGACCGAACGTATGTTTTTGCCTCAAGGAAACCAATATGACCTGTAGGTGCACCGTTCTAGTTCTTACCTTCCAGATACTTTTTTTTTTGGAGAAAAAATAATTGGTCTCTTTCAGATAAAAACATCGATATGTCATTCAATATGATCAGACTTTTAATACCGATGATATGATGAAAATGAAAAAAGGCAGCCCTACGTTCAGCAAAAAATTTTCAAAAATTTTTTAAAAATACTTCTGCTAGAAATATCGATATACTTCCTGAGCAATAGATTAATGATATTTTAAGAGATTTATTTTTTTGATATTAGGGTGGCACATTGGGATAGTAGGAACTGAGATCTGGAAGGTAAGTACTAGAACCGTATGTCTGAGGTCAATGTTTCTATAGAGGTAATATTGGTCTCCTTGAGACAAAAACATTGAATTCCAAATACCAAACTTTAAAATCCGACTGTAAACACCAGAGATATGAAGAAATATTTCAATGCGCGACCCCTACTTTCGGTCAAAAAAAAAAATTTTTTTTTTCGTAATTGTCTTGTAAACGCGTCATATTCGCTGGTATACGGCTCACTTTTTTTTTTTGAGGTACAGTCAAATGTACATAGTATGGCTATATGGAAGTAGTATGGTAGGTGGTCGTTTAAAAAATATTAAATAAATTATTAAAATAGAAATAAAAATAGCACCCTCATCATTTTTGGCAGATAGAGAGGTAATAAAATAAACTTTCTGAAAATATTTTTTTTTTAATTTTTAAAGTGGGGAAAAATCCTATTCTAATGACTTCCATAATTTGACCTTGAAGTTAAGAAACTTAAAAAAATAATTTTGTTTTTTTATATTTTTATAAAAAACAACTATTTATTGTCTTTTCGAAAATACCTCAAACGTAAAAATCGAGTTAGTTTTGTTGAATATATGATTTTTCAAGAGTAAGGCAATTTCACTTTTTCTCCCATTTTGACGAAATTTTAATGTTACGTAAAAACTTGAAAAAAAAATGTAAAAACTTTTTTACTCAAATTAGTGTTTTTATTTCATGAGAAGATTCAATTCTGAAAGTTTGAGCAACATCGGAGGTGGTCAACCCGTTTAAGTGATACGTTCAAAATGGAATGGCAGATAAGTAGGACCTAAGTAGATTGAGTAGATCACAGTAAAAAGACATGCAAGACTACTGATGAGTTGGTGTAGCAGCCAACTAAACAGTTTGTCTAGTCTGCTGTATGATTTGCTCTATACTTAGCCGTTGTTGTTGGTTGTTGCCTTCATTGTCTTCATGTTGTCTTGTTGTCAACATACTTGGTCTAAAGCTCAAATTTGTTTCAATATAGTTATTTTGCTAAGTTAATTAATTGAGTATGGATACTGTTATATCTATCTATATAAAAGTTCCCATCCTGAAGTGTAATTTCAGGAATATTGTTTTCACTGAGGTCACCCTTTACCTTTGAAATTTTTGCTCTAATATGAACTAACATAGTATTGGAAACATACTGTTCTAATTTCTAGCAAATCCATCGATTATTTTTTTTTTTTTCAACCTTTTTGTACAGGCAAGTCAGGCACATAATCACACCATAAACATAAATTTGGTGATCTAGCTTCTTTTCACATGTTTATTTGTTATTGATTATTTGTTATTGCAAGCAAAGAAATAAAATGTTTGTTTTTTTTTCAATTTTGTTTTTGTTTTGTACATTTTGAATAATTTTTGCAATGCATTCTCTAAATACGTCTTTCTCCTCGTTTTAAGAATCATGAGGGTAGCTCTAAAAACAACGTTGCTGAACCTATCTGATGTCTTAAAATATAAAAAATAAATAAATAACTGGCCATTTCAGTCTTAATATATACCTCTTTTTTAAATTTGACATTTTGATGCTGCAGTTCCGTTTTTGGTTTTTTGAACGAACCTCTTAATTCTAGTACCGCCGATAACGGCGTCAATCCTTTACATTAAACAGCGACAGCAAAAACCACAACAACAATAACAACAATCATTTTTAAACAAATTTTGATATTTTATTTATTCAATAAGAGAATAGTTTGTCGATATCTTTTATAATTTTTGTGCAATTTTATTTTTAGGGAGGCATTAAATTTTGGGTCGCCGAGGTGAAGGGTGCCCTTAAATGTTAAAACAATGCATCAGCAGATCAGATGAATATACATTCAATAAAGCTACATTCATATTATCATATACGTTTGCGTTTATTATTTTTTTTTTCTCTATTTTCTTACTTTGGACACAATTTTGCCCAGTCTAGTGTAATCCTTGAGACAATCCTTGAGACAAAATTATTATGAAATTGTCAATAGAATACGAACAGTTATAATCCATGCCATAAATTTGACCTCAATTATCTGAGAGAATAATTACAGCTGACACTGTGAGTGCATGTATGTATGTTTACTTAGAATATATTGAAAATGTAGAATCCTTTGAGTAAAAGAATTAATTATGCACGAAAGTCTTTAAATCGTAAATCGAATATTAAACACCAGACACACAATTTAATAACTTTCCATCATTCTTGAAAGTGAACTCGACCTACAACCACAGATGTATTAAATATCATAAAGCATGCCAATACCAATTATTATGCACATATTTGCATTTTTAAGTCTACACACACACACACAAACACACGAACATTCAATCTTTTATAAATAAACACAGGGCCAAACAATAAGAGAAAACAATAGACTTGAATTTTGTGAATTTATTTTGTAAATTTGAAACAAACATGCATCAAAATATTAGTTAACTATACTTGAAGTATTATCTAGTTCTCAACAGTTCATTTATGTTATTAAAATCATCAATAAATAAACCCATAATGTCCCACTGGATACCGCCAGAAACAAACCAACTAAAATCAATGCTTCGTTTTACAGATTATTTTCAAATATCCCCCGGCACGCATACAAATTTTGCGTTCACCGCAACTGAAAAATTCGAGAAACTTCGTTTGCGAGTTGTATTTGTCACAAACGAATATTCAGTTGTCAACTTAAGAATAAATCTTATATTTATATACATACATACTAGCGATACCCGGCGCGCGTTGCTGCACCCACAGCAAGTATATTGGAAATAATAAGTAAATTCAAAACTTTTATTAGTCCCTTAGTCTGACACCACGCTCATGTTCCACTGCCCGTTACAGTTTCCCAGTAGCAGAACATCACTCCCAGGCAGTGTTGCCATATTTTTTTTAAAAAAAACTTTCATTTCCAAAAAAAAAAACTTGTTTTTTGGTGACAAAACTTGGTATTAAAAATTAACTAAAACATGTATTTTTAAAATGTGTGCTTTAAAATGTTTGGCAATTCGCTTTGTTCTCTCGTAATCCCGTTATTTTGGCCACTTCATTTTTCAAGAAAATAAACTGAAGAGTCAAGTTTAAAAAGGAATGCCAAAAATTGACCGCCAAGACTCGACGAAGGGAATCCGAGACAAAAGAACAGAAACAATGACAGTAACAATAATAGCAACAGTGCTGCCATAAAAATAAACTTTGAAAAGGAGTGAAAATTACTAGTAGCAACTTCAAATTACTTATGTTTTTGTAGTAACATACAATTTAGTTTATCTATTTGATTCATAGATTCACTAAAATAGAAAGCATCGTTTTAAGGGTGGAAATATACCCAGAACTTTTTTTTTTAAAAAATTTACATTACATTATTTTTACATTTTCTTAAAGCTTTAGGTCTCGTGAATATGTGGAGAAAATTTCAAGTCGATTTCTCAAAAAATAACAAAGTTATAGCCTAGTGAGTGAACCGTCTTCTAGAGCGCGCAGTGCTGGGCCTTATTTTCAAACGCGTTTTTCTCGAAACCATGTTTTCAAAGTCGGTGACCAAGATTTCTCGAAGCGCAGTGAACCGATCGTTTTGATTTTTTTGCAGGCCTGTTTTATTCATAATAATTTCGTACTTGTCATAGGATTTTTTTTTCGTAGCTTCGTTCATTTTTTATTGACAAAATAATGACGAAGTTTTGGTCGAAAATCGTTACTTTATGTTCGGAAGCCCGCCATTTTGTGAAAAATCAATATTTTCAAAATCGGCTATGACAAGTACGAGTTTAAAGTATCTAGTTTTATAATATATCTCATTTTTTTGTTTTAGTTGAATAGGAGAAGCAATTTTGGTCACCGCATTTTCAGAGCGCTCTACCAAAAATGCTGTAACTACCTTAATATTAATATTTATTTTAATAAAAAAACACTAAACATACTCTTGAATGTGTATATTTTAAGGTATAAAAACCCTCATTTAAAAATAACCCTTAGGTTTCGTCGAAAGACTTTGGCATGTGACGTTTAGTTCTAAAGCTATTATATCAAAAATTTGACTTGTGTGGTCGAAGCCATAACCCATTTCCCTATGCCCGTCCCAGTTTTCTTGTTTATTTATAAAAAAAATTATTGAATCACACAATGTCAATTCTATAAAGTAAAAAGTCAGCCGTTTGTTCCTTTTGTTCATTTATAAATTACAGGAAAACCACCGTCAAAACATGTGTAGAAAAGTTGCATGCAGCGAAACAAATAAACATACATACATACATACATACATACATTCATCAAGTCGGATTGAATCTCATTCTCATCAAAAAAATCGTCAACATGCTAAAGGTGGTCAGTGAATCCCCTTTTAACAAAACTGTGTTAGATTTATTCACCTCATCAAAACTACTTTGAACATATTAGAATGTACTTCGATCCAATTAGCTTTAAGCGCAGCAAAGTATGTATGTATATGTATTTGTTTGTTTGTTTTGTTGTTTTGTGCTTGCTGAGAACAAAAAGAGTATAGTAAAGAGCAACATGCAGTTTATTGAGGCTCTTGCAGCACAAACGCATGAAAAGTTAACGATCAAGCAATGCATGGCATTGTGGATGATTTTTAAAAAACTTAACACTTTAATAAAAGATACTTATTTTGAAATTTTGAAAAAAAAATAACCAATGAACCTTTTGTAGCACAAATGTGATATTTTAAAACTTATTTCAAAAAAATCGAACCAGTACTTTTGGAGTTTTGCGGACACAAAAAATGTTCACTTTCATTTTATATAATAGTATAGATATAGATAGATAGATATATATATACCGCAAGCTATTTCGGTCATTAATATTTTTTATATTAATTGTCTTTTCCCCTATATCCGTCCGTCTTATGGATTACACTCATCGCACCTCTGTTGCTATCTCCGTCCGCGTATTAACCCTCGTGTGTTGACCACTTTAATTGTCACATTACCAACGCAGCGGTCCAGCCAGACCCCATACATATTTATATGAGTCTCAATGAAAAATTTCAGAATATTGTTGTTGGTTTTATTTAAAAACATATAAAATGCCATATATGTAATACTTCTATATTGGCAGCAACCTACATTTTCAATGAATTTCAACTACGAAATCAAAGAGAGACAGCCTACATGAGATTTTGTTGTTTGTATTAGTATATTTGAATATTTGAAAATTACTACACACAAAAAATGTCAAATCGTCACAGAGGCGGTTGTTATGAAAAATATTTTCAGCATAGCTAAAATAAAACAAATCATATTAGTTCTGCATAACTCACAGGTACGCACCATTAGAAAACAATTATAACAACAACTCGTAAAATATGCTTAATTTTAAACAAGAAAAATTGAAGCGATCAAGATTTTATCCATTAAAATTCGAACAACAAAAATTTCAACTAAAATGGAAGCACCGCTCCTGAGTTTTTTTATTTTCAAATTTAATTTCGGGTACATTCGTTTATATATTTTCTCGCTCATATTACAATATATCTGCACTCTAATGTTGGCGAATGTACCTTGAGTGTACTGCCAATATAGAAGTATTGTAAACAGTAAAAAAAGTTTTGAAATTTCGGTTTTTGTTTCTGGGCCATTTTTCCATAAATGTTTGGGCTTTTTTTCGTTTTTGTTGGATAAAATTTTGTTTATTTCGAGCCCATTAATTTAATACTCAAATCTGTTGTTTAATATTTTGATAGTCGTACATTGAATCTGGATCACGGAAATTGCGCCCGAAGAATTTGGAAATAAAGCCCGAAACACTGTTGAAAATTTCGGGCATAATTTCCTTTTTTTACAGGCTTAGTTTCCAAACCATTCGGGCGTAATTTCCTTCTTTCGGGCTCAATTGTCATTTCAAATTAGGGCGTTTTGTCCAAAATTCGATGCTATGGAAAATAGGGCTTTTTTGCCATTTCTTTTTTTGGGCGTAAGTTCATCGAGCGTAAGTTCTGGGAACCATTTTCAGTTGTATTTTACACTTATGATCATAAAACAACAAAGAAACAAAAAACAAAAAGCAGAATTTCAAAATATATTCTTACAAAATGCGTAGGGTCTGGCTGGACCTCATTGTTGCTATGACTAGAATTTTAATTTTTAAAAAAACAAGGCTCACCCTGTATTTTTGAAAAATATTTTTTATAAAGTTATTTAGGAAATGTTTCTCTAGGAATTCGTGAAAAATTAAGTCGATACGAAAAGTGAAAGTATTTAAAAAATTGAAATAAAACCTAAAAGAGTCTAGCCAGACCCCAATATTTATTTAGATTCAGCAAATTACCAATTTGCTTATAAAGAACAGTTTGCCCATAAAGTAACTCTGAATTATAAGCGTTGTGTGTATACAACGAAGGGAAAACAAAACTTATCTAATCTTATCGTGTGACAAAGCTGACCTGAACACATCCTTCTATAGCCTTTTGGATATAATTATTCAAGCAAAATCATAATCATTGTAGCACAGAACAGGAATAATAATTAGCACTTTCGAAACAACAGATAAAATATGCAAACCTCCAAGAATAACAACAGTAAGAACCAACAACAACAACAACAACAACAACAACAACAACAACAACAACAACAACAACAACAACAACAACAGCATTGATATGAAAATCATTGCAACAATGTCACATAAGCAAAGTGCAAACAAACATGAAAATTGCATAAAATGTTGACACTTCAGTGCAAACAATTCCTGGAAACGAAGCGAATAGCCTTTGCCTGCGAACAGAATAGAACAGCACAGTTGACAATATTCAATGAAACTCAATTAAATAAAGGAACAAAATCTTGAAAATAAAATTGCTTAAAAAGATTATTTGTTGTTATCCTGCAATTTTATCAATTATTTAAAAAAATGTTATAAAGGATAATAAAACTTTCAAATACTATTAAAATTTCTTCAATGATTTGACCCACTGTACAGGTTGCATCAGACAATGTCATACATTTTCTCATCATGTAGTCCACAGTGTAGAATATTGTTAATAGGCTTGCCTGCTCATAGTTTATCTGCCTGGGCTGACGAAATGTAGAATCCAGCTGGATGGAATGGAGCTAGTGTAAACAGTATTTTGTGGTATTATTAGCAGGACTTTGTGGCACTGAACTAATACCTAAGCGAGGAGTCAAAATTGCATTTGCAAAGCAAAGGAAATCGTTTTCCTACATCATCAAACAAAACAAAAAAAAAAAAAAAACACAAACTAAAGTATCTGAGTGAGAAGAACAAAAACAAATAAGAAGATTGCTGCAAATCTGCTCAGCTCTCTTGCAGTGAGCTTGTTGGACACGGAAGGTTTCATAATGTCCGTTGAAGCTGACGCGGAGGGGGAGGAGGAGAAGGAGTATTTGATCTGCTGGTATATACATAGGTAGCCCATATGAATTGCTGCTTACACCTAAATCACAGGCTCAAATTAGAAGACGAAATGCAAATTCTGTGGTTAGCGGTATGCGTGAGGTTGTGTGAGAGTCAGAAAATCATTGAACTGGGTTGATGATGGCATCCGTGCTTGCTTACTTGCCTATTAGAGTAGAGCTCGTGTTACGTGTTCGGGCATACCATGCATTACTTTGTATGTTAATGTCAATGTGTGTTTTTTAGTGTGAATGTGTGAGCTATGTTCCTCAATGTTTATACAGCTATGGAAAATTAAATAGCAACCTTTCATATTTTGTATACAAATTTATTTAATGGCAAGTGCAACAACAAATTCCGTACAAATTTGAATTAGTTATTGATAAAAAGAACAACTATCATTAGTAAATGGTTTTGGCCCATTGGATGCTAATTTTACGGGTCGCAATATCCTAGGTTTGAATCCTGCAGAGAGAAACTTTTTTCAATTGGAATTGATTTTGTGTTCGGCTGTCACCTCTGCGCAAGCTCAAGAATGATAGAAACAAGATTACGCGTTCCACAAATGAGAGAGAGAGAGAGAGAGAGAGAGCATGACGTCATAAGCGATATTGTCAGAATTTGGAATAATTTTACTGTGGGGCCCAAGCCTAAATATTTTTTTTCTTATTTTTATAATATGTATATGGACCTCCTAAAACGTATGGTTCAATAAAATTTTGTCGGTCTCGAGTGGTTTAGGAGATAAAAATCTTGAAAGTTTAAAAAGTTTTATATTTTTCGTATCCGAAAATTTTCATATTTTTATACAGAAGAGTAAATATTTTTACTTTACTTTTCCGAAAAATTTATTTTCAATATCGTCAAGCGATCGCACATTTCCATACGTTTTTGTCAAGCAGAAATGCTGTGTGACGTCATGCACTGAGTTGAGAAAGAGAGCATTAGATAACGGGACTGCGGAACGCGTAATCTTGTTTCTATCATTGTTGGCGCAAGTTATGGGAAGCCACAGAGAGTAAATAATACCAGGTATTATTATACTTCTTGATAGCATGCACATTAGCTGTTGGGAGTCGACGTAAAACTAGTTTGCTGTTGAAATAATCGGCGTTGCATCGAATTGTTACTCAACGAGTATAGGTGTTGTGATAAAAGTAATGACTTTATGACAAAATCAACAAACTGAAATAAACTAAGCAACGAAACTACAAATTTGTTACATACTTAGTTGCAATGGTAAGAATGATTACATGCCATTAAAGGCTGGTTCTTGAAAAAAAAACGAAAAATTCATGACGTCATAACTACGTGAATCGAGCCGTTTTAGATTAAAATTTAACAATCCCGCAACTGCGTTGCATAGAATTATTACTCGGTGAGTATATGCGGAACGGTAAATGTTATAAAACAGTAATGAAAGATGTACTTATGCACAGAAAATGCAATAACAATGAAAAAAACGTTGCATGCAATTATAGCTACGTGACTATTGCCACTACGAAAAATTTCATCAACGAAAATAAATCTTTTATATGATAATAATAAAAAAAAAATTTAGGGCGTCATCAGGACACTTAGAACACCGCCTCGGTAGTCGAGTAGGTAGCGTGCTCGATTGCCACCCCCAGAGGTCCCGGGTTTGAATCTCGGCCAGGCCATGGTCCTACGCTTTAGCTTTTCTACATTTTCAATGTTCTTTCTAATAAACTGCCATTGAAAATTTATCATTTTAACGTCTTCAAGTTGAAATTGATGGTAAAGTAAAGAGTAGGGCAAAGTTTTGGACAAAGATAAGTGCATGTAAATAATTGGACAAGGATTAAAACAAAATTTCAGACAAGTATTGGGAAAAGACCCATAAAATGGATTGGGGCAAGGATAAGAACAAAGATTTAGACACACTCAAAACAATATTTGGGACAAGATTAGGAAAAGTATACAGACAAGAAATGGAACGAAACATAGAACAAGGATTTGGACACACTAAGTATAAGATTTAGGACAAAGATTGGAAAATAAATAAGTGGGGTACGGATAAGGAAATGAATTTGAACAATGATAAAGTCAGAAGTTTGTGTATGGATTGAATCAAAATTTTGGACAAGAAATAGGGCAATTATTAGGAAAAATATAAGGTTAAGTATAAGGATGAGGATAAGTTTGGGAACAAAGAAAAGAATAGGGACAAGAATAAAGATTGTCACGTCAAAACCTACGAATGTGTCCACGATACAGCCGACTTCTTCTTTATTTTTACTGAAATTTAAAGTTTACAAACTTCATGTCTTACAAATAAGTATAAATATTGTTAAATATTGTTAACTATTTTTATATATACTGTGCTCTTAGTATTGAATGATCTTAATTGTGGTTACATATTTCTGAAGTAAATTATTCCTCTTATTTGGAAATAATC
This sequence comes from Pherbina coryleti, assembly GCA_943735915.1. NCBI lineage: Eukaryota > Metazoa > Arthropoda > Insecta > Diptera > Sciomyzidae > Pherbina > Pherbina coryleti. The sequence goes on along the minus strand of OX030949.1, from coordinate 47,575,884 downwards.
ATTGCATTTTCTTGTTGATTTAGTTTTCTTAATCCTAAAGCAGTCCCAGTATCTCCAGATTAGGAATTTCAATCCCAATATTCTCGGTATTGCTAATGCATGTCATTTGACCTGAAACATATAAAGTAAAAACAGTTTGAATTGTGTTTGCACTTTATACAAAGCTTTGTATGCAATGTGTGCTATTTATTTTTTCATAGCTGTATGTATATATTTATGTATATGGTGCTTAGTAGAGGCCGGAAGTCATCTCTGAATGTGTTGTGTAAATGTGCAAGCCTTTATGTTGGTGTTTTGTGCGGGTGTGTGTGTATGTGTGCGTGGTTGTGTGTGTGGAAGCTTAACCAACATGTCAATGTTTGGCATTTTAGCACGTTTCGTTAATGGACCAGAACTTAGCCTGTATAATAACAAAAACAAAAAAAAAAAAACAATGCAGGCTTTAGGATTCGATAATTGAAAAGATGGCATTAATTGGATTCCAACAAAAGAGTTGACATTTAAGCACGACAACCATTAAAATTGGTGCTATTAACAGGAAATAAACGAATAAATCTTTAAATATATTTTGTGGCTCTCCGAATTTAAAATTTAAATACTTAAGACCTCAATGCAAATGGAAAGTATTGCTTCTTATTCATACCCATAAGATCCAAAATTGATAAAATTCTAACTCTCACCAAATTCTTATGCCCATAAGATTGGAAAATTTGATAAAAAATTGGGATCAACAGTCTTCAGTTCTTTAAATGATGTAAAGTATTATTCATCATTTCTATCATAAAGAAGTAGGTAGAGGGAAATATATTATTTTTTTGAAGTGAAAGTTCTTTAGCCGCGATGAAGAGTAAAACCGATGTATCAATTCGCCGATGAAAAATTTCGCCGTGAAACGCTTCGGCGTGTTTTTAACAAAAAGTCACGCAAAATTAAATAAATATAATATAGTATGGACTCAGAAGCTTTTTAATTGCATGGTTCATACATCGAGTAATTATAATATTGCCATACAAATTCGAAGCATATGGAGCATGTCTTTGATATTCATATTGAAAACATCAACCTTAAACAAAAAGACAAACACTGACTGCTGCTAAGTTACAGAGTTGTAATGTGCACCATTTTAAAGTATATTTCAAACTTTTGAGAGCAACGAAAGAGTACACAGAGTATATTTGTGTATTGAATTTATTTTCCTTATATCTTAATGTTTTTGATACAAAATTCTACATATCACATAGTTTTATGATACATATTAACCCTCTCCAGACCTCCCTTAAAGCCCCCCTGTTCAGGTGTAGGGAATAAATATACAAAAATCATAAAATTTGTATGGGAGCCCCCTAAGAAGTGGTCAGAGGGAATCGGTTCCCAAAGACAAAATGTTCCTTTTGCAAAAGTAATGGGGGTAGGTCATACATATTAACCCTCTCCGGCCCAGCCTTAAAGCTCCCCTGTTCAGGTGTAGGGAATAAAAATTGATATGTGCCAGCAACAAAGCTGTGTGGTGTTTTGAGTTTTATGTTTGAGGAAAAAAAAAAATAAAACTGGACAAATGATTTTTTTTTAGCGTAAAATACAAATTGAGAAAAAAATATTTATTTCTTGAGCAAAATAATAAAACTCAAAAATAATTCTTATCCTTGAACAGAAAAATAAAATTAAAAAAATAACTTATTTCTGATCAAAACCATAAAAATCGTAAGATAGTTTAAGATAATTAATTAAAAAATTAATTACGCTTTTAGTTTTTGCATATCGATGATTGGATATCTGATTAAAATAGATTTACTTTACTCTTGCCATTATATGAAATGGACCTTTTTAGTAAGGCTATATTAAAGAGTAAATCAATGAATCAAGTTTCATTGTTTCATTGTTTCAAAGTTTCACTTCTATCGTGCGTGGTGGCAACACACATATTTTGTTTTTTTTTTAGCTAGCATTTAGTCAACCCTTTGTATTCAAAACTCCTGATCAGTTTCTAAGCCTCACACGCAAAGAAAACAAAAACGTTTATCGCCAGTTTGCTGCAAACGAACTTTGTTTGTCGTGCTTGAAATCTTTCTTTGCAAACGTTTAACAGTTATCATAATAATAGTCATTTGAGAAAAACGCGTCATTTAATTGCAGGAAATTTATTTCATTTGTCATAAATGCGACTGATTTTTAAATTGCAGCAATTGAAAAATTTGTTTTTCCCAACTGAAAATTTTGTTTGCTTTCCCCTTCGTTGTATAAACACAACGCTTATAGTTCAGAGTTACTTTTTGGACATATTTTTAGTATATAAGCAAATTGGTAATTCCGCGTGTTAAGGGACGGAGATAGCAATACAGGTGCGATGAGTGCAATCCATAAGAAGAGGGACAGACAAAGAGAGCAAGATAATTGATATAATAAATAATAATGACCGAAATAGCTTGCAGTATATCTACAATATTATAACAAAGGCTAATCACGTATCTTCGTGTACGCTAAACTAAAGAACTACTGAACCGATTTTAATAATTCTTTTACTAATTCAAAGCGTCATTCTTACCATAAGCTTTAAATGCTTTATTTTTTAAAACCTACCCTAAAAAGTTATTAATATTTGAGATTAACCATCTAAAAATCTTCAAAGAAAATTATTCAAAAACGCTGCATTAAGCTCTTTTTGATTTCGCCTTATAAGCATCATCGAAAAAATGAGCTAATAAAGCAACAACAATGTTAATTGTTATATAGACAGGATCTATTTTTTTTTAATGAAATTCCCTACGGTAAAATGCTAAAAATAATTAAATATATAAACATAAGCATATGTAAATAAATATAATTTAGTGTCTATGACGTAGTACTCTCGCCAAATAAGCGATAATTTGTCTTTATACGAAAACACGAACGAGAAAATGAAACAAATGCTGTTGCTGTTTTCGACTCAGACTCAGTGCTGCCAAACAGTAGCAGTGCTGCTACCATCGCTTATCAAGTAGCTGATAAAAAGCTTTTATTATCAGTGTTGCTAAGCTCACATTACATAGGTTGTAGTTTCGATAAAAGTTGCACTTATCAAGATCCATTTTTGGGCCTCTTTGTTTATGTTTGATGGTACCACGGCTACGACAAAATAATGGCTATGCTACTTAATTTGATGAAAGCAATTAAGGGCCTACTAAAGTTTTTTAAGCGAAAAGAAACCTGGAATTAAAAGTACCGGTCATATTTACTTAACAAGTGCAATAAATTTGGTAGTGATCGTTAACATAGTTTTCGAGTAATGCTGTCGAGAATAATACGCGTGGAATCAACGTTTTTTATAAATGTATGACAGTTTTTGCCACAACTGATGCCAATTTCCACATTGCGTCCCCAGAATTTTATGCCAGGGGGAGAAGTTCTTATTATTACCGTTATTTTTATTTTTTTTACAATAATATAAGGTTTTTCATTTTTCTGAAGACCAAGGGGCCTTTTCACTCTTTGCCTTCCCTATTGATACCTATGCTTATGCATTTTTATATATAGAGTGAATAAAAAAAATAATACACACTTAAAAGAGTGTATTGAAAAAATAAAAGACACATTAGGGAAGAGTTTTTTAGCAGCTGGTTTGAGTAAGTCAAGTACATATATTTTTTATCATCTTCTCTCCGGACAATTGTGCTTATAACTACAACAATTTTTATTCGATTAACCTAAAACTTTCTGAGAATATTTTTAAGATGTTATACATTTGAAAAATGTAAAAAATTTTTGAGTTTTGGTCGCTGAAAAACTTTAGTAGGCCCTTAATCCATATTAGCTAACCAGGAATAGCAGAACCTTATTCTGTTTATAGCTGGAAAAGTATGTGCGCATTATTTTATAGTTATAAGTATGAACTCTAGTTATATAAAAAGTAGTGTACATTTTTATGCCACCACTTACTGCGGAAACGGGTTGACCGATTTCAACCAAAATTTCAAGGTACGTTGGGAAAGTTTGCTCGAAAGTGGCCCATTTGTTCCGGAGATATGGCATTTTAAAGATTTTCCCATATCAAAAAAAGTCCTGATTTGTGTTTGTAATTCCATAACTCCAGAACGGAGCGTCTGATTTGCTTGAGGTTTTCTTTATTGTGTTCTTATTGGCCGTACCATGGTTCGTATGTGAACATTTTTGACACATCTCCTTTTACCGCCCACAAATTAATGGAAATTTTATATTTCAGACGGCTTGGGTCTTATCAGACTAAAATTTAGTACATTAGTTCATGTGGTCACTGTTGGCAATAGTACTACAAATGGGGGGAGAGCTATACAAATATGCTGGGGGTTCCCCCTCTCTTATATATGTATATCTGTCTATATTCTTATCTATCTTGGTTTGTTCGGTTGCTTAAAACTTAAAAACGACTGAATCAAATTGGAAGTAGAAGTCACATAACATTAAAACTCAGAATGGAGAATGTATTTCTACAAGAGATCTGGGACGGACATAGGAAAAGGGGTTATGACTTCGACCACACAAGTCAAATTTTTGATATTGGATAGCTTTGGAACTAAACGTCGCATGACAATAAAACTCAGTATGGAGTTACTAATTGCCAAAGTCTTAATAGAAAACTGATACGTGCATTGGAAAAGGGGGTGTGGCCCGATTTTCTATACAGAATAGCTATGGAAATTAAAATCACAGGACATTGAAACTCATAATGGAATTGCCACCTGGGAGTAATGTTCTGCTACTTGGAAACTATTACTGGCAGTGGAACATGAGCGTGGTGTCAGACTAAGGGACTAATAAAAGTTTTGAATTTACTTATTATTTTCAATATACTTGCCGGGTGCAGCAACGAGCGCCGGGTATCGCTAGTATATATATATATATATATATATATATATATAAGATATTCTTTTGAAGTTGATGACTACTGAATATTCGTTTGCGGCAAATAGAACTCGCAAACGAAGTGTGGTTGGTGAATTTTTCAGTTGTGGTAAACGAAATATTTCTTTGCGTGAAAAAATTAAAGATTTTGCAGGTAGTCTTGCAACTCTATAAAATAGTCACAGAACATATTAAGCTAAGCCACCAAAATCGAATATACTTTTTTAGAATTGCTTAGTAACCGAACAGAAATTCCTTATTTTTGTCCTTGTCCTTGTCCTTGTTTTACCTTGCTTTTATTGGTTATTCATCTGGTGCTGTTCTTCGTATTTGTTTTTTTTTATGTTGATGTCGAATAGTTGCTGTACTCGCCCTTACCAATCATAAAATTGTTGGAATATGATTAAAATTCTTGCTTACTTGTATGCTTTCCAGATTTATGTGTGTATTTGTGTGTGTGTATGTTTGTGTGTAAACTCGTATGTATAATTGTGTGTGGGTGTTATGCTGCCACTTCTGCTTTGTTACAATAAAATTGAGTTGTGGGAATTGTTCACTTATGCTTATTTGAAATTGGCCATATTAAGTTTTGCAATTATCGGTTGGATACTTAGGAGAATTCTTGGCAATTAAACGAGCAGATAAACGATATCAAAAGCAGATCAAGAGAGTTGTGTTTGAATTATAAATATAATTAATTGCAGAAATGTAATAAAAATGAATATGTATGAATAAATAATAGGCAATTAAAGTTCATAAAGCAATAAGAAGAAGAATTGAGATAATCTTTATAGATATTGCCTATGTTTGTTTATTCAATATTAATATGAAAGGTTCTTGTAGCCTAAAGTGGCTTAAATATTATATTCGAGATATGCAATAACGAAGTAAAGTAAACGTCTTAAGGAACATTGGTTCACTTGAGATTGTGCAGAATCATTTATAAGAAAACGAGCAAGAGAATAAGCAGAGATTCTTCTTTAAAAATGTAAATACGAGAAGGCGAATACGATTCTGCTCTTGTACTCCCATTTTCCAATCATACCTGTTTGTACAGATATAAACTCCAAACACAATTTTTTTTTTTTTTGTTTTATTTAAATTTTCGCTGTACTTTTTAATTTATAGCGCTAGTTTACAAATGTTTTGAACGTGGACTGCATACAATAACGATGATTTCGGCGCACGTTGTAGTGAGAATAACGCCCTCATGCGGAGCATAAAGAAGCTACAACAACAAAAAGTAAGCCAAAACAATTTTCGGTCTTTAAGCGCTGTCTGTGCTATTGTACTTGTTTATTGGTTGGTGTGAGATTCTGTGTCTGACTGTGTACTTTTCATTTGTACTAATACAACAGCAAAATGCCTTTTACAGGAATGCAACTGCAAAGTGCGCGAACATTACGCTGGAACACTTTATAGTTCACACGGTATACTCTGCATAATTAATGCGTGCAGACAGCCATTAAAAAGGAAGCATCAGCGCAATGATGAAAAAAAAAAACAAAAATAGGGCGAGAGAAAAATTATATAAGAAATAACAATAATTTTTAACACTTAACACAAGCTAATTCTAAGGTAAAGATTTAAAGAAAAAACTTCAAGATTAAAGCTCTTGCGAATAATCCTACTCATTAAAGATGCTCAGATTTTAATGTGAGGAAATACTGAAATCCTTCCGAAACAATTCTAAGCTAAGCAATTGGTTTTTTCAAAAGATGTGGAAGGATACACATAGATTTGGGGGTTGGTTTTTGATTACAAAAATATTTACTTTCTAATTTATAGTATAACTATAGTATATAAGCAGGCCACAGTGATCCGCGGCCGTTTTCTCTGTATCAATAGTTTATCAATACCCAGGAGAAAAGTGGACCAAATTTGAAATAGTTCTGAACTAGTTCCAAATAGGACCAGTACTAGTTCCACTACAATACCCTTTAACATTGAACGAACTGACGCTTTTTGCGGGTTGATGTCATAGGAAAAGACAATTGTCCCCAGAAACACTCCTTTTTCCCTATATTAGAACTAGTTGCATTAGGAACATTTTTAAACTGGTTGCTTTCGCAGTAGCCTAAAAGTGGTTCTTTTTTAACTAGTTTTAAAGTGAACATACATATCAAAAGTGTAAGAATTTTGTGCAATGGAAAGGTCCTAAATATCTCATTTGTACCATCTTTTCCATCCACAATCCAGAAAACATTTTGTCTATAAACATTTTTTTTTTTATTATTTTTTCTTGTGCGCAGCAAATTTTAAAAAGTAGCCAGAACGCGTTTATTTTTGTAAGCAATACTATTGAAAACAAGAGCAAAGATAACTGTTCTACACTGAATGACTTTTGTAATTTTTCAGAGCTACTGCGAACTGCGCTAGAAATGAACTAGTTCACTTTTTCAATTGACTCCAAAATAACTGCTGGGTATATAAAAAAACTTATTGAATCACACAATGCCACTTTCTGAACACCTATAAGCTAGGGTCATATTGAAGAGCAGGGTGAGCTAGTTGTCAAAATCAGCTGGTAGTTTTGAGTTTTTAAAATTTTTGTTGTTGCTTTGTCGGTTGACGTTTGTAGCTTCTACAGCTTTCCCAGCAGAAAAGTGGACCAAATTTGAAATAGTTCTGAACTAGTTCCAAAAACGACCAGTACTAGTTCCACTACAATACCCTTTAACATTGAACGAACTGACGCTTTTTGCGGGTTGATGTCATAGGAAAAGACAATTGTCCCCAGAAACACTCCTTTTTCCCTATATTTGAACTAGTTGCATTAGAAACATTTTTAAACTGGTTGCTTTCGCAGTAGCCTGAAAGTGGTTCCATTTTAACTAGTTTTAAAGTGAACATATCAAAAGTGTAAGAATTTAGTGCAATGGAAAGGTCCTAAAGATCTCATTTGTACCATCTTTTCTATCCACAACCCAGAAAACATTTTGTCTACAAACATATTTTTTTATTATTTTCTCTTATGCTCAACAAATTTTAAAAAGTAGCCAGAACGCGTTTATTTTTGTCAACAATACTTTTGAAAACAAAAGCAAAGATAACTGTTCTACACTGAACGCCTTTTGTACTTTTTCAGAGCTACTGCGAACTGCGCTAGAAATTAACTGGTTCACTTTTTCAATTGACTCCAAAATAACTGCTGGGTTGTTATTGCAAAATTTCACATTTGAGCAGCAATTTTAAAGTGAGCTTACTTTGTAATTGTATCATGGCCACTTCTATAAAAGTAAAAAGTCACACGCAAAGAAATTTTCCATTTATCGCAACTGAAAAACTCGCCAACTACACTTCGTTTGCGAGTTGTATTCGCCGCAAATGAATATTCAGTTGTCATCAACTTAAAAATATTTCTTATACATGTATCGCAAGCTATTTCGGTCATTATTAATTATTATATTTATTATCTTTCTCCCTTTGTCCGTCCGTTTTCTTATGGATTGCACTCTTAGCATCTTTGTTGTGATCTCCGTCAGCCAAATTACCAATTTGCTTATATAGTAACAATTTGTCCAAAAAGTTACTCTGAACTATAAGCGTTGTGTTTATACAACGAAGGGAAAAACAAAAAAAGTTTTCAGTTGGGGAAAAATTAGTTTTTTAATTGCTGCTATTTAAAAATCACTCGCGCTTATGACAAACGAAATTAATTCCCTGCAATTAAATAATACGTTTCTCGCAACTGACTATTATTATGACAAATGTTGAAACGTTTGCAAATAACTACTTCAAGCACGACAAACGAAGTTCGTTTGCGGCAAATTGGCCATAAACTTTTTTTTTTCTTTGCGTGCAGCCGTTTGTTTCTCTTGCTCTATTATAAAGTATGGTTAAAACCGGTAAAAAAAAACAGTCAAAACCAAGAATGATAGAAACAAGGTTAAGCGTTCCGCTGTCCCGTTATTTAATGTTCTCTTCCTCAATTGAGTGCATGACGTAACGCAGCGCTTTTGCTTAAGAAAAACGAATGCAAATGTGCAATCGCTCAGGCAAATTGACGAAAATGAAAATAATTTCTTGCAGAAAAGTAACGCAAAAATAACTACTCTTTAGTATAAAAATATGGATATTTTCGTATGCGAAAAAAATATTAATTTTGTAAACTTTCTTGATTTTTATCTCATAAACCATTCGAGACCGACAATATTTTATTGCACCAATATGTTTAGGCAGTCCATATACATATTATAAAAATAAGAAAAAAAAATATTAAGGGGTGGGCCCCAAAGTAAATTTATTCCAAAGTCTGCCAATAGCGCTGGATGATGTCATGCTCTCTCTTTGTTATTTATGGAACGCGTAATCTTGTTTCTATCATTCTTGGGTCAAAACATGTGTAGAAAAGTGGCATACCGCGCAACAAATGTATATACATACATACATACAGACATACATATATACTATCATCCAGTCGGATTGAGTCTTATTGGAAGAATGATCAATTTTACAAGGTAGAAGTGACAGTTTTTTCGTCTTGCACCAACTGTCAAAAATAGTATAAATTAGAGAACGAAAAAAGTAAAAAATAAAATAGAAAGTAAAATATACAGGCAAATGACAGTCGGTGCAAGAGGCATTGTGGACGATTTTTTTAAAATCTATACACTTTTTTAAAGATTTTACATTAATGATACTTATTACTAAAATTTCGTAAAGAAAATACCACCATATCCTTTTGCGGTGCAAATGTGATATTTTAAAACTTGTTTCGTAAAAATCGGACCAGTACTTTTGGAGTTAAGCGGCAACAAAAACTTCTCACTTTAATTTTATATAATAGTATAGTTATAGATAGAAATAGATGTAAGTCAAGTATAGTTTATTGTGAATTTCTTCAATATCCTTCAAAAATTAGGCTAAAGTTGTTCTTTGTACGTAGCAGAGATCTGCAGTAAGTGATTTATACTAAAGAGCTGCACAAAAGATTATATTTATAGAATTTTAATAGTGTACACTGTACACTTACAAGTAAAGAGGGTCAGTCAGTAATAAAAATTTAAAATTTTCTTAAAAAATTAGAAAATGCGCCATATCTCAAAAACGAAGCAAGAGAGGCCTAAAATAAACTGGATTTGGTTTTTACAAAGGGGGTTCGAGACGAATAGATAGAGGGTCACACGATATGATTACCTTTAACCCTCATCCGTCCCTTGATTCAATTTGACACAATTTACAAATACAATTTAAAAAATGCGCTATCAATTGTATGACAATTCGAAAACAAAAATGGTTCTATGGGTTTTTTTCGGTAAAATTTCATAATATCCTATACTCGATATGAAAACATAAACACAGTGCTGCCAACATGAAATATTACAAAAGAGTTCCTGTTGTGTCAATTCGATACAATACACTCCTTTCCACTTGCTTAGGCGCACTTATAACAAAAAATGCTCTGCTCTCAATATTGGTTAAAAAAAACAACAACAACAACTACTTGGAATAAATGCTCTTTGAGTGCACTTACAACAACAACCAAAAATTTGCACTCTGCAAGTGTTTTTGAGGGCAAAATTGAGTGTTGTTATTGATGTGCAAAATCTGAAGTTTTTGAGAGTGGAAGCCATATTGATTTCGTCGGGCAAGAAACAAGACAAGAGGTTGCTGCCGAGACAAATGCATCGTTGCAGTCGAAAGACAAAACCATTCAATACTACATTCAATTCAATAATGGGCATATCTGCTCTGATTGCGTACGTTATCTTTACCAATATGAATCCATATTGGAACTATTCGAAGAAGAATTTTCGTCGTCGCTTGTTTTTAATTGAAATTGGAAGTGCACTTGTACAACCACTCATTGAAAATCGTCAGCGTTTACAGAGCGGAGTAAACGCAATATCTGTTGTGAGTGAACTTCAGGGTCTTCCACAAAATCCACCTACAAATGAGCCCAGCACATCGAGAAGTCGTCTTCAACACGCTGAATCATCAAAGAAGCGTGCCAGATGTCTTTTATGTCCAAACATTTCTAAGGAAAACGTTCATTCCGTTCGATGTAACAAATGCATAAAAAATGTTTGCCCAAGTCATCGATTCATATTGTGTGAACAATGTTAACAAAAATTTTAACATATTTTCATATTTCTAATTTTAATCTATAATACATAATTTCATAATAATATAATATTTCATTTTTTTCACCTTATTTTTTCTCAATTTTTTAACATTTAAGAAAAAATATAAGTTCATCAGCCTATATTTCTTGAATTGCTCTAATTTTTAATAAATAATATAAACGATTAAATCAATATTTGGTCACACAAATATATTTGGCGGCCTCGGTAGTCGAGTTGGTAGCGTGCTCGACTGCCAACCCAGAGGTCCCGGGTTCGATTCCCGGCCAGGTCATGGTCCTTCGCTTTAAAACCTTTCTAAATTTTCTATCCTCATTTCTAATCAACTGAAATTAAAAATTCATCAATATTTACGACTTGAAGTTGTAGTTGATGGTAGAGAAGTTTGTGGATGAGATTGCGTTTATAACTTGAATTGACTGAGGTAAAGGCATAACACTTGCCTCTGATTCAAATTCACATGTTTCTTTGGCTTTCCACCACACTTAGAACATCCTACATATGTTTCACTTGATTGCCCTTTCCTTCCCACTAATCTATCACCCCATTTCGAACCAAGGCAGACTTGACTGAATAGGTATTCCACCTGAAATCCTTGGTTCAAAGCTAAAAAAAAAAAAAAAATATTTTGATAGTAGTGATTTTTTCACTGCTACTCGAAAGCAGCATTCAGAGTCTGCTACTAAAATAGTTCAGTTACAATGATTACTAGTCCTATATTTTTTTTTTTTTTTTTTTTTTTTAATTTTACTGGAAAAGTACCTTTTAATCATAGTAGCAGTGACTGTGATTCTAAATAGCTTTGAGTATCGAATAATTTCAACTACTGATGTTCCCACAGTAAATCACAGTAGCAGTGATTGCTACTTAATAATAATTTGAAAGAACGGTCTTGCGAAGAACGCAACAAGAGGTCTAATTTTAAATGAAAAAAAAAAACGGAATATTTTTATGAAAAGAGCTAATAATTTTATTTGAATCCAAAGTTAAAACTCTGAGGTTAATAAGGGAACTCAATATCTGACAAATGTTCACCGCGGCTGTTCTTGCATATAGGCATTCCTTTGATGAAATTTTTTATCACATTTTCGCATAATTGCGACTGTATCTCTCAAATAACACCTCTAATATTGTATGTGAGTGCTTGAATATTTACTGGATCATAAGCGTAGACTTTATCTTTAACGTTGACCCAATGAAAAAAGTCTAATGGTGTTAAGTCGCACGATCTCGGCGGCCAATAAAAATTTCCATATCGAGAAATCATACGTCCAGAAAATTTTTCACGCAATAGAGCCATTGTTTCACCAGTTCCATGGTGTGTGGCACCATCCTGATGAAAATAAACGTCGTCCACGTCCATAGCATCAATTTCAGGCCAAAATAAGTCAGTCAATATCGTTCGGTAATGCAATCCATTCACTGAAACGGCCGCACCTGTATAATTTTCGAAAAAATAAGGCCCAATGCCACTTGCACTCGTTGTGAATGGATAGGTTGTTCAACTATTTCTCTTGGATTTTTGGAACCCCAGATGGGACAGTTTAGTTTATTCACGTACCCACACAGACGAAAATGAACCTCCGCATGATCTTTTTCATGCATTTCCAGCTCCCAATCAACGAATGAACAGCGTTTTCCATGGTCACAAGGCTTCAATTCTTGTGTCAACTGCATCTTATAAGCAGGTAGGCCAAGATATTTGTGTAAAATATAGTGCAAAGTGACTGTGAATAGGTCTAATACCTGTGATCGTTTCGAAGTGAACAAAACTGCGTTTTCAGCCACACTCTCATCTCAGCTTCAGTTGCAATATATTCAGTTGACCTAGCCGAATGACAACGTTGGGGTCTTTACATCACTAACTTGTCCGAAACGTTCGAATTTATAGAGTAATTTCACTAAAGCTTTGCGATAAGGCGCTTGATGATAGCCAATCATTGTACGAATCGTGTTCGCGATATTTTTATAGTTTTTGTAGTAATTTTTCACTATTTCAATGCTTTGTACGAGTGTGTACCGATCCATATCTCAAAATCTCCTAGTTTCTCTTTGTAAAACGACATTAAATCACAGTTGTGTGATGCCACCTGAAAAAATGGTGACCTATTTAAAATGACACCTATTGTTGAAAGACCCTTTATATGCTGTCACGTCAACAGCTAAGGGTGTCTCCACGATGCGGCCAATTTCTTTTTTGTGTTTGTTTTTAAATTAAACTTTTTCAATTCAATTACTCCGATTGTATTGATTCGAAAGGCTGGTGATAGTTGAGTTGTGACCCAATCTTAGTGACTCACGTGAATGCATTAGAAACTCGTGTCAATTTTAAAATTTTACTTTGTCTCAAGATCATTGTACGAAAGAAATGACCGGAAATTCCACTTCAACACTTATTTTTTGACAATATTAATACCAAAAATCAAATTTTTTTTTATATTTTCATAAATAATCTCTGCATAAAATTTAATGAAGCCTGTTAAAAGTTGCGCTTACTGGTATGCAAGAACTTTAAGGATATTTTATTGCTTTTATGCAACATTGAACTTCGAGACAATTGAAATTGTGACTAGCTAAGCATTTTCCAAAACGACCAGACAATTTAAAACCTTTTTAAGACAATAAAATAAAATGTCTTATCATGCTAATGAGCGTCTGCAATATCATTTCTAGTGACAATTTTAAAATATATTCAATAGAATATGAGAATTAATACGAGTACACTTAAAAAAAAAAAATTAACGTAAATAATTTAACCAGTTCTCAGTACATGGCGACACTCGGCATCAACGACTTTTAGCATCGACAGCAAAAGTATGTGTTGTTAAGCAACCCTAATTTAGGGTTGCCATAGTTTAGCGAATCCTCAACAATGTTGCAGTGAAATGTATTAATGCTTGCTACAAAGTATTAATAAGTGGAGCGCTATCATAAAAGGTGCGCAAGAAGCATGAATATCACATGAAATTATTGTCTGTATGTCCTTGTGTGCGTGCTTGTGTGTACCTAGTAAGAAAAATCGTAAGGTGTTTACTAAATAATTCATGTTTTCCTTTAGCTAATGAAGGTGAATTTAGAATTACTAGAGATACCCAGCACGCGTTGCTGCACCCGGCAAGTATATTGGAAATAATAAGTAAATTCAAAACTTTTATTAGTACCTTAGTCTGACACAACGCTCATGTTTCACTGCCCGTTACAGTTTCCCAGTAGCAAAACATCACTCCCAGTTGGCAATTCCATTATGAGTTTCAATATCCTGTGATTTTAACTTCCATAGCTATTCTGCATAGAAAATCGGGCCACACCTTTACAATGCACGTCCCCCTTTCCAATCCACAGTTCCAGTAAAAAGACTTTGGCAATTAGTAACTCCATACTGAGTTTTATGGTCATGCGACGTTTAGTTCCAAAGCTATTCAATATCAAAAATTTGACTTGTGTGGTCGAAGCCATAACCACTTTTCCTATGCCCGTCTCAGTTCTCTTGTAGAAATACATTCTCCATTCTAAGTTTCAATGTTATGTGACTTTTTCTTTCACAGCTATTTGATACCTAACTTTGAATTGTATCGGCAGTGCCACGCCCACTTGTCAAATGGTCACTCAATTTTGCCAGTCAAAGCACACAACTAAATAACACGTTTTTACCGAGTTAAATTTTTTTTTTTGGATTCGCCCGGAGGTAAGAAATCTTCATAGATACGTATGACCCGCGCCATACGCATGCACGATTTACACTCTAAGAAGTTCCCGGATCAGCCGGACTGGATAGAATGCACCTACGTGCTAAAACTTACCACCTATTGGCAAATAAAAGCCTCCACTAAGCACAATTGCTTGGCCTTTCAGCGGAAATCAAAATTAAGTAAAGAAGCATTTTAAATTTGAGTATTTTTGCGCTTATGTTAACATCAGAAATATCATCGAATAAAAGCACAATCTTCATAATACGAAGATATACAAGACAACATCCAAAGTAATTCACCAGACCATACATAACCGCGTTCATAACTGCTGTCATTCGGCTTGGGGCTACTGTCCAACCCAAGATCCTACGTGGAAAAGAAATGCAACTCTCAAACACCAAACCAATACCAAACATAGCACAGATATACAAGTATATATTGTGCAGGCCCAATATATTTATATATTCGGGTCACTAAAATAAGGGAACACCGAGCTAAAGTTATTATTTGGATATGCATTTGGGCCAACGCAGGTAAAAACTTGTATGGAAAAGAGATAAACTCTGACGCACCAAGCCGAGAGACACGGTTTTCATGGTCCCATTTCAAACTTGGGAAGCTATAGAACTAAAGATCTAAAATAATTTCATGAAAAAAATAAAGCAACGAAACTGAATAAACGAATACTTAAAGTGTCTAACATATTCGATGATGCTTATTTGTTAAATCGTAAAATCTACACAATTATCGCGAGTTGTATTTGTTATCACAATGAATGTGTTAACTATTCAAGTGTAATATCATTTTACGTTTTAAGACATCCACCGAGTCAGAAAAATTTATCAAGTTCAAGTTGCCATTGAAATCACTACACATACATCGCAAAGGGTCGTGAAGGGCATAATTAGAAGTGCACTGACTCAACTTAAAAAGCTGGAAATGTCTGGCTCCGCTCCTAGGGATGTTGAAGTTTAATGAAGAAAGGAGGTAATGTGAGTCTATATCACCACTGAGTAATTTGTATAAAAAGGAGACATTTAGCATAATTCTTCTGCTTCTTAAGGAAGGCAGGGAAATAATTTTAAGGCGGGTTTCATAAGGGGGTAGAATAATGTTGGGGTTCCAACGATAATGTAAAGCAAAAAGTAAGAATTGTTTTTGGACCGATTCTAATGCATCGATGTGGACATTGTATTGAAGGTTCCATATTACGGATGCATATTCAAGAATTGGTCTAACAAGAGAGGTATAAAGTATCTTAGTAGTGAAAGGATCGTTGAATTCTTTAGCCCATCTTTTAATGAAACCAAGGACACCTCTAGCCTTATTTACCACCAAATTAACTTGAAGATTGAAACGAAGTTTAGGATCCATAATTACACCTAAGTCAAGAAAACTGTGTACAATTTCTAAGTTGGTATTATTTATAGTGTAATTTATACTATTAGCAATTCGACGTGAGAATGTCATTTGCTTACATTTTTTTAAGTTTAATTTTAAAAGGTTTAAATTACACCACTTTACTAGACTATTTAAATCGGATTGTAAGAGTTGTTGTTCTTCAGGCGATTTGTAAGTTAGAAAAAGTTTTACGTCATCGGCGTACATTAAGACGTTACAGTGTTTTATTACAGAAGGAAAGTAATTTATGTACAGTAAAAATAAAACCGGACCCAGATGACTTCCCTGAGGAACACCAGATGTGACCAAAATATTTTTTGACATAGAATTCTTATATAAAACTTTTTGCGAACGATTCGACAAGTACGATTTAATCCAGTGTAATAGTTTGACGGGCAACCCAATTAGATGAAGCTTTTTCAGAAGAAGATAATGATTAACACTATCGAAAGCTTTGCTAAAGTCTGTATAAATAATTTCAGTCTATCGTCCTAAAGTTAAACCTTTAATGACACGCGTAGTAAACTCCTAGAGGTTAGTTATCGTAGATTTTCCTTTTAAGAAACCATGTTGAGAGGTGGAAATGGAGGAAGATACGACGTGGGTTATTTGATCAGTTATAATTTTCTCAAATAACTTAGGGATTGCGCTTAGTTTTGCGATACCTCGGTAATTGGAAACATCAATTTTTGAGCCGGATTTATGAAGAGGTATTATATAAGATTTTCTCCATATATAGGGAAAATGACCACTGTGCAAGGATGTGTTAAAAATGATTGCTAGGGGAGAACACAAACTAATAGAACAATGTTTTCAAATGCAGCTCGGTATTTCGTCAGGACCAGTCGTAAAAGAAGATTTAACTTGTAGAAGGTAATGCATAACTATATTAGAATCTATTACGGGCGTTTCAAAAGAGTTAACTGGTGGTAGGTAAGGATATTCAAGAGTCATGCTCAATGGTATATCGGAGTAGGTTGTTTTAAAGAAGTTTGCAAACATGTTGGAAACTTCGATGTCGCAAGATGCTTCTGCATGATTGAATTTCATAAGAGGTGGGAAGCTGCAGGTTTTTCGTTTTGAGTTGACAAACGTGTAAAAAAGTTTCGGATTAACTTTGAATTGAGTTTTAATTTTGGCTATATATGCAGAGTAGCATTGTTTATTTAATAGTTGATATCTGTAACGACAAGAGGAATAACAAGCGAAGTCTAAATTAGAGCCTGACTTTTTATATTTCTTAAATAAGCGTTTTTTGGAATTTTTTAAAGACTTAAGCTCATTAGTTAACCAAGGAGGGCTTAAAGGCTTGAAATTAATATTTTTTTTTTGGCACAGATAATGAGAAGCATTTTTGCAAGGTATCATTGAGAAACTGCACTAAAGATTCGACATCATAAAAAGAGTACGAATACCTATTATTTAAAATTGGGGACCAGTCAATCCGCGCGAGAAGAGCATTAAGTTTAACATAGTCTGTTTTTTTAAAGTTAAAAATTTTATTATTTCGCGTATCTGGAGCTAATTTATTTTCATTTTCGTTGTCAAGTAATTACTTTTATTACTTTTATTTTATTACTTTTACTTTTTAAAGAATACTTTTATTAATTATATTACTTTTTTTTAAGAATATTATTAACCTGCTGAAGACACAGATCAGACAACTTATCTAAGAAATCATTTATCCAATCAGAGGCAGAAATAGGAGTAAGAAATTCGGAATCATCGGACAAACTCCAGGACACGGAAGGTAAGTTGAAATCACCTAAAACAATGATAGTATCCATATTTTTAAGCATATTATGGACAATTTCGATGGCATTAATATGGTTTAAGTAAATTATTAAATCACTTTTAGGTGGAATGTAAGAGCAAGTAAGAAAAATAGTATTATTATTAAGTTTAACTGTAACACAAATAAACTCCAGATCGTTGGTGCCAGGACTTGTTAATTCCTCAGAAGCAAGGGAGTTATGGACAGCTATCAGAATGCCACCACCGATCTTATCATAGCGATCTTTACGAAAAATTTGGTACTTATTGCACATTATTTCAGAATTTAATACGTTAGAGCGAAGCCAAGTTTCAGTAAAAATTATAAAGTTATATTCAAAATCAAAACTGTTAATGAAAATATCGGAAAGTTTAGAAATTGATATGTGACTTATAGCTCGAGAGTTATACCTTAAATTTGGGCTGTTGAAAAAGTGCCACAACCCTCGTCCAACGCCCATAAGTTTTCACCAGTGAAACGGCACGTGAAAATTTCATTCGAATATCAAATTTCGATGGTGTGTGACGTATAATTCCAAAAATATTCAAAATCATATATTCGCAGAAGGAAGTATCCAATTTGGTCCAGTCGTTTTAAAGTTTAAAGCAAACGAACAAATCAAGATAGGTAAGAATATAGAAAGATATACATATTTAAGAGAGGGGGAACCCCCAGCATATCTGTATAGCTCTCCCCCCATTTGTAGTACTGTTGCCAACAGTGACCATATGAAGTAAAGTACTAAATTTTAGTCTGATAAGACGCAAGCCGTCTGAAATATAAAATTATCATTAATTTGTGGGCGGTAAAAGGAGATGTGGCAAAAATGTTCATATACGAACCATACGGCCAATAAGAACACAACAAAGAAAACCTCAAGCAAATCGGACACTCCATTCTTGAGTTATGGAACTACAAACACAAATCACGACTTTTTTTATATATATATATAGATATGGGAAAATCTTTAAAATGCTATATCTCCAAAACTAATGGGCCAATTTCGTGCAAACTTTCCCAACCTACCCTGAAATTTTGGTTGAAATCGGTCGACCCGTTTCCGCAGTAAGTGGTGACATAAAAATGTACACTACTTTTTATATAAATAGATTTCATATTTACAACTTTAAACTAATGCGCACATACTTTTCCACCTATAAACAATGCATGGTATTCTGCTATTCCTGGTTAGCTAATATAGATTAATTCTTTCATCAAATTAGCATAACCATTATTTTGTCGTAGCCGTGGTACCATCACACATAAAAAAGAGGCACAAAAATGGATTTTGATAAGTGTATTATCAAAACTTCAACCTTTGTAATGTGAGCTTAGCAACACTGCTAATAAAAGCTTTTTATCAGTAACTTGATAAGAGATGGCAGCACTGAGTCTGAATCGAAAACAGCAACAGCATTTGTCTCATTTCCTCGTTCGTGTTTTCGTATAAAGACGAAATATCGCTTATTTTGCGAGAGTACTACGTCATAGACACTGAATTATATTTATGTACATATGCTTATGTTTACCTATTAAATTATTTTTTGCATTTTACTGCAGGGAATTTCATTAAAAAAGAAATAAAGTCTATCTATATTACAATTAACATTGTTGTTGGTTCATTTCAATAAAATTAAATTAAATTAAATTAAAATTGGTTCATTAGCTCATTTTTTCGATCATGCTTATAAGCAAGGCGTAATTAAAAAGAGCTTTTAAATACACAATAGAAAAGAAAGAAAAAGCTTTGTACTACTTAATTCAACGTTTTTGAATAATTTTCTATGCAGTTTTTTAGATGGTATTTAATCTCAAATTTCAATAACTTTTTAGGGTAGGTTATAAAAAATAACGCATGCAATAGCTTAAGTTAAGAATGAATGTTTTAAATTAGTAAAATAATTAGTAAAATTGGTTCAGTAGTTCTTTAGTTTAGCGTACACGAAGATACGTGATAAGCCTTTTATATAATAGTATAGCTGTAAAATTACACCGAGAGAAAAAAAACAACAACAATAAAATCACCTATGCCGGACTTGGGTGAAAAGAATTTGTATGGAAATTAATAACTTGTGCTTATTTACCAAAGCAATTTATTGTTTTATAAAAAAAATGTATATAAAAATATATTACTTTGGTGAATAAGCAAAAGTTTTTAATTTGCATAAGTTTTTTTTTTCCACCCAAGCCAACTTAGGTGATTTTACTATTGTTTTTTTTTCTCGGTGTAAGTATGTTGTTTGTTAGATTTGGAGCACCTTACGTTTTCCCTTATGATTTCAAATGCAAAAATAATGCGCGTTTGAGCCGAACGAAGAGACCTTCGTGTGATCATTTTCATATGCACTTTATTTCGTAAAGTATGAAACATGCAGCGGCATGACGACATAACGGTTTTAAGCGACTGTTTCAAATAGATGAAAAAAATAAATTAACTGGCCATTTCAACCCTTGAAAGGACTTTGACCGAGCTTCTTATGATCAAATTGTTTTGTGCGTGTTATTAAATGTTTGTACACAATTAATAGAGAACTTGACCTACAGTTTCATGACGACTTCAGACGGTTTATGTGTATGTTCTCAAGAAGCTTTACATCGCATTATTTACTCTCTGAGGTTTGCCATTTTCTGCAGAGAGGTGACGACCGAACATAAAAATTAATTCAATTGAAAAAACTTTCTGTGTCAAGTATTGTGATATTAATAACTTTTTGCTTTTTTTTTTCGAGGTGAAAACGTTAGTGGTAACACCAAATATTTTAAATTGTAGTTTTTTCTTTTTTTTTACTTATTTTATAATTTAGCTATTTTCTACCATCCCAATTTGCTTTTCTGATTTTCTGATTCTGTTCGATCTGTCGCCTTACGCTCACCTTATTTCTTATTTCCATTGTGGGGAACCTTACGTGTACCTTACGTTTTCCTTTATGTATATATCCAGCTTATCAATTAAAGTGCATTAGCATGGCTATCCAAACGATTTGGATCGTCCGGAGTAAATTCCCTGCACTTTATTTTATTTAAGGAAAACATAGGTAAGTACGTATGAGAGTTTTCGTACTTAAAAAGGAAGTTTATAAGAGCTGGCCAATCCTTTGTAAAAGTATTGGGGATTCGTCAGGGACGTTTGCATGCCCCGCGGATGAAAAGTAAGTAGGGTATAATTCATTATAGAATGATGTTTTTTCCTACTGGGTATATGTTGTGGGTGCTAAAGGAATGCTGTATACCAATATATATATCTATATATGTGTATGTGTTTATACACATATGTGTGAAAGTAAGAGTTGGTTTGAAGATAGCTTTTTGGCTTGTAAAAGACACCGATCGCTGCGAATGTATGTAACGCTCATTTCTCACGCTCAGTGAGCCTTAAACTAAAATTGACTTTAATTGTCTTGCATGTGTTCAAGGATGTGGCAAGATGTACTATAATGAAATTCTTTTAGACATTTGCAAATATATTTATTAATAATATGCAATTTATACAAATACTCTTCAAAAGGATCATGTTCACTTATTTAACTTTCACTAATTTAACAGAGGGTGGTTTGCAGAATGAGACGGAGGTTGAATGAAAATAGTTTTATAATTTGAAAAAAAATTAATAATTACTTGGAATACTTACCAAGGTCATGTCTTAAGCTCAATCAAATTTTTATTTATTTTATTTATATTGAAATCTCTTTCATTACTGTCCGCTTTACTTTTGAAGTAGTTTCTTTATTTACGACTGTGACATTCACACTACAACAAGCGAATAAATATAAAAATCATTTTTAACTACTTTTAACTTAATGTCGAACACACATTACGCTATAACGTAAGAGTTATTTTTCTGCTCATTTAAGTCGATTTCTTATTGCTTTGGCGGGTAGACAGACCGACAGACAGGCAATCCGGATCCGGCCTGACATTACTGAACATGCTACTGTTGGCGTTGTTGTTGTTGTTGTTGTTGTTGTTGTTGTTGTTGTTGTTGTTGTTGTTGTTGTTGTTGTTGTTGTTGTTGTTCTTGTTGTTGTTGTTATTGCTTGAGTTCTTGTTGTCTTTGTGAAGTATAGTTCACTTGCATTCTTAAGCCTTAAACACTTACACAAGGCAGATATGTAAGCCATGGCAAGGGGCTGAAAACAAGGACAGCAACAACAATTACAACAACAACAACAGCAGCAGCAACAACAAGGTGTTGTTGTCGCCACTTTGGGCTCATATCTCATGAACACGCTGCTATTTGTGCTGCGCTGTGAAATGTCAGCAGCGGATATAAAATGAATTTTCGCGGATTTACGGATAATAAAATGAAATTTTCTTCCTGTTTATTTCAGCCATGATGACGATGATGATGTTGATGATGTTGATGATGATGTCTGAGAGTATGTACGCGAGTGTGATAACTGTGTATGTGAATCTGGCATTTTGCCAAAAATAATGAAAAATAACATAAGAACAAAAATTACCAAGAGGACACACTGCGTAAAAATACCAAAAAAAAAATATTAAACAGTTCGTAAAATATTTCACTTTACAAGAATTCAATGTAAGTCCAAAGTTAAGCTGGCTTTAATATTAAATTAAAAATAGAGTTGTATACGCACATATCCTATAGTGTCTATATTAGGGTGGTCCTTGTTTTTGAAAATGCAAATATGATTCGGGGCAGCCCCTAAAAAGTTTCCGTTACATTATCAAATAATGAATAGATATCAGTTTGATCCAAGAAGAGATCAAACAGATCAAATAGAGATGTCGCAACAAGCTTTTGTTCGTCAGAGGGATTTATATGGGAAAAAAGTGCTATATTTCATAAGAAATTCCATTACCTTTTCTCAAAGCGTTAATTTGAAAAAAAAAAAAATAATCAATTACTTATACGTGAAATTATTTTCTAGCAAACGTGAGAAGTGAACCAAAACTGCCCGAGTTGTGAATTTTCCTTAAAAATAATCTAAAAAATAAGATAATATTTCCATTTAAAACAAAAAAAAAAAAAAAAAAAAACGTGAAAAAATAAATTAAAAATAAGGTGCATATTTTTTTAAAAGTCTACACATATAACTATTATTATACACCCACTGTACCATAAGCGAAGATTTTGCGTAAGTAAGGTGAGAGTTTTGCGAACGTTTTGGGTAGAATTTTTTTTTAATTTTTAATTTCTTGTTTTTTTTTTTTTGTTGCCTAAAGAAAATTAAATTTGTGAACACTATTCTCATAAATAAAAAATCGACTTTTGCAAAATTCATAAAAAAAACTTATTTTGACTCGAAAAATTATCATTTATCATTTTAGTAGAAAAAATTCCTCATAAGTAAACCACTTTTGTTCATAAATGAGTTCAGAAATGAATCATAAATGTATCTCTTTTGCATTCTTGAACGAGTTAAAAAAATAATTATTATGTATTTCATATCAGTAGAAATAATTTCTCATAAACGAACCATTATTTTTTATTCATAAATGAGTTCAGAAACGAATCATAAATATTACTTTCTTATATTACAAAATGATTTAAAAAAGGAAGAATTTAAACCTCTGTTGATATTTTTAAAATATTAACCTTCATACAAACGTCATATAAACGTTTGTACCTGTACGAATTAATTCTCGCCATAAGAAGGGAGAAGGATGTACTGCTACACGTATGAAAACAATTTTCCTTTCCATCTATCAAGAAGTCTGTTGTAACATTTCAGCATTTCTATCAAAAATCAAGATCAAGCCCAAATAGAATGAAAACTACTATAAAATTCCATGCAAAAAAGTAATCAAATAAGTTCTCCAATAATTAATTAACTTTACTAATTTGATATTTAACATATAATTTGAAAGTTTGTCATTTTGGAAAACAATCATAATTTCTTTATCATAATCATTTCTTTTTATACAAATAATCGATATGTATTAATAAATAATATTATCCAACAATAAAATTTATAATTCAAAAAGGTATATTTTATGTCCCCACGTATAAAAAAACGTAAATGGGGGTATATTGTATATTAATTTTGCCACTCCGTTTGTAACGCCCATAAGAAGGCACGGTAGGTATAGAAAAGTATATATATTCTTGATCAGCATCACCACCCGAGTCGATGTAGCCATGTCCGTCTGTCCATCTGTCCGTCTGTGATCACGATTACAGCCGTAATTTTCAAGCTATCATCATGAAATTTGATATTTAAGCTTTTATCTAATAAATAAAGGTCAAGTTAAATAAAAATAAAGGTCAAGTTCGAAAATGAGCCAAATCGGATGAAAACCACGCCTACCTCCCATACAAAGTGGTTTTATCAAAACCGAAAAATCTCTTAGAATTCTACAAAAACTAATGTACGGCCTTGAAATTTTGCATATGAGCTTTGATATTCGATATACACCCTAAGTATGAAATTCAACCAAATCGGATGAAATCCACGCGTACCTCCCATACAAAGTGACTTTATCAAAAAGGTAAAATCTCTTTAAATTCTTAAAAAATTAAAATATGGACTTGCAATTTTGCGTGTGAACTTTGATATATAACATGTACTCTGTGTATGAAATTCAATCAAATCGAGTCAAAACCACACCCACCTCCCATACAAAGTGACTTTATCAAAAAACAAAAGATAATGTTTTCTGTTAAAACTACGACGAAAATTTTTTTTAAAATAAACATTTTATTGGCTGCTTAAGACTTTGAATATGCTTTGGTTCGGCCGTGGGGTATTTTAACTTCGGTCCAGTCGAAGATAATTTCTTACTAGTTTTTTAACTCATTTCTGAACAAAAACAGGATTGGTTTTCGGACTGAATTGCCGGCGATTAATACAAAAACGGTTCACTTTCGAATGCTGAAAAAAAACACTTTTCTATGGTTCATTTTTTAACTTACTTCCGAAGAAAAAAGGGTTCATTTCCGAGTGCCGAAAAATAAATTTTCTATGTTTAATTTTTTAACTCATTTCCGAACAAAATAAGAATAATTTTTGAGAGGCACTCTCAAAAGTCCGACGAATCATACAAAAAGTTTCAATTTATGAGTGCCGAAAATGAACATTTCTATCCGAATAGATTCATAAATGAATTCGAAAATGGTTGTTTTGTTTCACTGGGTAGCTTTAAACATCAAGGGGATTATATAT
Source organism: Pherbina coryleti (assembly GCA_943735915.1). Lineage (NCBI taxonomy): Eukaryota > Metazoa > Arthropoda > Insecta > Diptera > Sciomyzidae > Pherbina > Pherbina coryleti. The sequence continues at coordinate 47,550,953 of OX030949.1, read as the reverse complement.
CCAAAGGCCGAAAAAAAGGTCATGTTTGTGCATTTTTTTAAGGAAACTTAAGGGATATTTTTAAACGAGGGTTTTTATACCTAAAAATATACACATTCAAGAGAATGTTTAGTTTTTGAAGAGAAACTTCTTTAGCCGCGATGGGGAGTAAATCCGATGAATCAATTCGCCGATGAAACACTTCGCCGTGAAACGCTTCGGCGTGTTTTTAACATAGTGTTAGACAAAATTTAGTAATTATAATATAGTATGCACACAGAAGCTTTTCATCTGCATGGCTCATACGCCGACTAATAATAATATTACCATTAAAATTCGAAGCATATGGAGCGTGTCTTTGATATTCATATTGAAAACATCAACCTTAAACAAAAATACAAACACTGGCTGCTGCTAAGTAACAGAGTTGTAATGTACAACATTTTAAAGTATATTTCAAATTTTTGAGAGTTAAAAAAGAGTACAAAGAGTATATTTCTGTATTGTATTTATTTCCTTATATCTTTATGTTTTTGATACGAAATTCTACATATCACATAGTTTTATGATACATATTAACCCTCTCCGGCCTTTCCTTAAAGCCCCCCCCGTTCAGGTGTAGGAATAAATACAAAAAAATCATTTAAGGGTGTGCCGGAGAGGGTTAATATGTATGACTCATTACTTTTGAAAAAGAAATATTTTTCCCTTGAGGACCTATTCTCTCCAACCACTCTTTAGGGGAGTTCCCGTACCAATTTTATGATATTTATATAATTATTCCGGAGGACGATCCTCACTCGTACTTATCATAGCCGATTTTGAAAATATTAATTTTTCACAAAATGGCGGACTTCCAAACGTAATTTAACGATTTTCGACCAAAAATACGCATTACTTTGCCTATAACTAATGAACAAAGCTACGAAAAAAAAAAATCCTATGACAAGTACGAGATTATTATGAATAAAATCAGTCTGCAAAAAAATCAAAACGATCGGTTTACTGAGTTTCGAGTAATCTTTGTCACCGACTTTGAAAACATGGTTTCGAGAAAAGCGCGTTTGAAAATAAAAGCCAGCACAGCGCGCTCTTGAAAGCGGTTCACTCAGTAGGATTTAACTTTGATATTTTTTGAGATATCGACTTGAAATTTTAACCACATATTCTTGAGACTTAAAGCTTTAAGAACATGCAAAATGTTTTGAAAAAAAAGTTCTGGGTATACAACCCCCCTTATTAAACTTAAAGGAACCCATATATAGTTTATGTAAAAAATTATCAAAAAGGGGGCTGAAGAATTTTTTAATTTTTGTTTAGTTTTCTACATGAATAATTAAATTTTACATCATTTTAGGCAAAAATAAACTTTTCAACATTTTTAAGCGTTGTTACATTTCAGTTAATGCGGTCAATACGCATATACCACACCGCCATCTATTGATAAAAAAAAAATATATACATCGAATGTTCAATTTGAGCAAAATAAAGTTTGCAGGGTCAGCTAGTATAGTATATGTTGAGTAGTGTTTATTTGAGTTAAAGTTTTAATTAATTTACAAAAGAAGTGTATAATATGGTTTCTTAAACTAAGTATTGATTTGATTAGTAAACTTTAATACAGGAGAGACGTTACTAGTTGTTCACTTGATGGTCATATCACGAGTGGCGCTAAGAAGACGAACAAACTGGATTGTCTCTTTAAATATGTTTAATACATAGCAAAGTAACGTTATAAGTAATGAATAAGTCGAGTGAACTAGCAATAACTATACTTGATAATTATACTTTATAGATGGGTATTTCTCATCAAATTTCGAAATTTGATTCCCGAGCCATTAGTGCCGAGTCATATGCATTAACTACATAAGTCTTTTTTTTATTTGAATGTACGCTGTCTATACCGCTATTGTTTAAAAAGAAAACGTATTACCTCTAAAGAAAAAAAAAGATATGGCTTCTTTGTTACCGTGAAAATCATTCCCTCACCTTGTCCCTTAGTTCAAAAATATTACTAAAATGCCTATTTATCTGAAATATATAAAGATTCTTAATAATTTTATTAATTTAGAATTCTTAAGAAACATATTTTTTAATGCCAAATAATTCATGAAGCAACAGGTTGCTACAACAAAAAGTTCTTTGCAGAACTAAACCAAGCTGACTAACCATGGTTTCGTCGGACGCTACTCCGACTCATCAGTAGTCTCAGTGGTTCTAGCAGTCCACTAACTTTGACAAGCTAATAAGCGCAATATCAAAAAACCAGAACGGAATTATTTTTATTTATTTATTTTTATTTATTTTAGATTTAAATAGGTGTACAATAAGACAAATCTTTTATAGTACATCAAGAGAGGAAATTCAAAGTTACAATTATTACCTTATAAAAATATTATTTTAATTGACTTATTATTAACTTAAACATAAAAAAATTAATTTAAAATAAAATAAGTAATGACAATAAATTACAATTATGAATGAATAAAACTTAGCGAGGAATAAGGAAGTTTCACGAGTAATCAACATGAAAAAATACAGACATATAGTAAGTTAAAAAAAGACAAAGAAAATTTAAAAGAAGTGAAGAATAGAGCAGCAAAGTGACGAGGTAGAGTAGATCTGAAGATCAAAACTTCACTCGAGCGAGCAAAAGTAGTTAAAAAGTGCATTTTTAAAGCTGACTCTGATACTTATATTTTTTAAATTGTTGGGTAATGAATTCCAAAGTCTAATGGTGCTTATGAAAAAGAAACGACTGCTGTTGAGGTAGTTATGTCTAGGAACAACAAAATTAGTGGACCGTACGGATTGAAAAAAAAATGCAAATTATCATAGAGGTAACCAGGGCGTCGAGTATAAATAAGTCGATGTAAAAAGATAATATTACGCATATTTAAATATTGTTCTAAGCTACAGCCAAGAATACCCCTACTTATAGAAGAAATATGGTCAAATCTTTGGATTTTATAGACATATCTAGCAGCATTGTTAAATGCCACTTGGAGCTTATGCTGGGAATGAGAGTCAAGCTTACTATAAACGACATCTGCAAAAGTTATATGAGGAATTATCAATTGCAGTACAAGCCTTCGCCGAGTTTCAAGGGGTGTAAAGTCAGAAGATGCCCGTAGATACCGTAGTGTTCCGTATATTTTGCCTAATGTATAGTTAATGTGGTCTGTACAAGTGAGTTTAGAGTTTATTATAAAACCAAGATTTCTCACTTTGTTTACAAAGTCTAATTTATCAGTTCCTATTATTAACGGCGGGATATCCACAAAGCAGGAATCATTCCTTGCAACCGCCATTATAGAAGCCTTATACTTTGTCAAAGCAATGTTTTTCTACTCTTTTGCTAGTCGCAAAATTTCAAAAAGTTGACTGCATTGATTCTGCAAAGACTTTGTTGTTGCGCTATTTGTTTACTTCTTTATCACGTATCAATCTAGGTTCCAACATTTTGTTGGTATTAAACCATAGAAGGCATTATGAATTATTGAAATTATTTCAATCATGAATTGTTTGGCATTAAGCTCACAATATAATTCTTAAAAAATATGTTTTTTAAGAATTATAAAATAAATAAACTTATTAAAAATGCCACAATCTTATAACTCATATTCTTAATAATAAAATTATGCAAATATATAAGAAAGATGTTTGTAATTGTCTATAAAAGCTTCCATCTTACAACAACGAATTTATAAAGACAATAATTCGATTTTAAATATGTCCCGCCAAATAAAATCATTTCCTCATCCTATTACGAATATTCGATTTCTCGTGTCAACGATATTTAGGAACGCAACCTTAAGTTTTTAGTACATGGCAACACTCTCAAATGATTCAAGATGGCGATTTCTTCTCAACCGTAGGTGAGTTCGTGTAAAAAAATATTTTGCGAAAAATTGTTAAAAGTTAAATTTATGGCGATCATTACCTCACGTTACATGAATGTATTAAGCATTTTAATATCTATCATTAAAATTTGTTGGTTTTATGCGTTTTTGGGAGTAAAATACATATTCGAAATGTAACAAGCAAATTGAGGTTATGTGTCGGTGTTTTTGTAGCTTAATTTAAAATTCGTCATTCCCTCACAGTCATTCCCTCACAGTCATTCCCTCACTGCATTTAGGAGTTATATATATATATAAAAAAAAAAGTAACTAAAAAAGTTATATACAAAAATATGGAAGACCAATACCCCTGGACAGATCTCTAAAAGCAACATTTCTGATCTCTGCAAAAAGTTTATAAAAATAAAAGAAATTTCAATAATATCTCAAATTTTGAGATTTCATAAGAAATACCCAGATACTTTATAGAACAGCATATTTTACTGAGAAGAGAAGAACTTCCTATATATCGAAAAGAAGTGTGATAATTTCGAGGACTAACTGAAGTCCTGTGGCGTCCGTGGCGTAGTTGGTTAAAGTGCGTGGCCTCTATGTCAACGAACCTGGAGACCCAGGTTCGAACCCCAGCAGCGACAGAATTATTTGAATTAGAATATTTTTTCTGTGCGGCCGCCACCTCTCTGCAGACAATGGCAAACCACAGAGAGTAATCAAAATGCCATGTAAAGCTTCTTGAGAACAAGAACATTCCGTTCATCGCCGTTCGGAGTCGGCGTTAAGCCAGTAGGTCCGGTTCTCGGTCAATTGTGTACAAACTCAATAACACGCACAACACAATTGATCATAAGAAGCTAGGTCAAAGTACTTTCAAGGGCTGAAATGACCTTATTTTATTTATTAGTTATTTATTTATTTTTTTTTTAATTGAAGTTCATGAATATTTTTTTTAGTTATGCAGGGGTTTCCAATAAGAGGTGTTATTGTGAATAGCCCGCTATTGTGAATCTCTCACTTTTAAAGCATTTATTCTTTGACATTTGACAAGTATAAACTACGTCATTACTAAAAATGGAACGAGACACGCTTCAACAACACATTGAAATTTTTAAAATTCTTGCAGAGAAAATATTGCAGTCACCGTTCGCAAAACTAAAGCCGTGAAGCACCTTGTCGGACCGCAATACAAAAATTGTTGAAAAAATTTTAACTGCGACCTTGAAAAACACCTTGCGACTTCTTCCTTTGGGGCCACGTGAAAGATTAGGTCCACGCCAACAGCCCAGCATCGATTGAAGACCTCAAAGATGGAATTCGTGAGGCTATCGAGGACATAGGGCAGCGATTTGGTTATGGAAAATTTCATGGAAAGGATATTGTCCTGTAAGCGTGGTCGTGGTGGGCATTTAGCTGATGTTGTTTTTCATTACTAACGGCATACCTTCCTCTTTAGTATGAAATAAACATCCGATCATTTATCTCAAAAAATGGAATTTTTCTTTTGATACCAAAATAACACCTCTCATTGGAGAACCCTGTACGTATAAAAGCTTATTAGTCTATTTTCTTCGAGTATAAGCAGCTATTAAATCCTCGAGAACATTTTAAATGAAATGAATATATATATATAATTAATTTTTCGGATAAATCTTGGTTATAGATACTTTCAAGGCTTCCTATTGAGAACATAAGGTAAGAAAATTTTGGTTTTTGTAATAAAATAAAAACAAGGAAGGATGCTCAAAATGTATTTTAGCCACATTTTCCATGTACTCTTAACATACATACATAGATGACCCATTATTAAATGCCGTTCCATTAAAGTCATTAAGAGAAAAACAAGCAAATAAAAGCAAGGCATGTACACAGAAATTTTAACATTAAAAATTCCAACACACGGCAAATGCACGTGTATTAAAAATGAAGTACTATGCAAACACAAAAAAAAACAAACAAAAAAAAAACAAACAAAAAAAAAAAAAACCAAAAAACCATGATGTCCACCATATAATTTCAGCACACTAGTGACACATTAATATTTAATATCCTGCGATCCACACTCTCAACACACACTGATAGATAGATATATGGTAAAAATGAGCAGCTGTTATTAGTTTTGATGTTTGCTGTCGCGGCTGCTGTTGTCGCTGTTGCTGTTGCTATTGCTGGTATCTAAGTGAGGGTGTATGTGTGTGTGGGTGAGTAAGTGTGGCGCATGAGGTATGTTCGTTGCTCATTTAATAACGGTTATATAACACGTTTGATGCTTCTTCCTGCTATTGTTAGGTGGTTGTTGTTGTTATTGCTGTTGAGTTCTTCTTGTCATTTTCATTGCTCTTTCTACTTTATGTTGTTGTTGTTGTTATTGTTGTTGTTGTCGCTACTGTTGTTGTAGTACTTTATTATTTATGATAATGCTTACTGCCATCCGTTTGGTTTATATTTGTACTAATGTGCAACAATTAAGATTAAGAAGATGATTGTCGGTATTGTAATATAGTAGAATTTGTTATTGTTGTTGTTGTTGTTTTTGTTTTTGTTATGTGCTTGTTGGATGTGGCTGTGGGTGTGGCACGCACAACTGTCAGGAATTATTATTTCTGTTCATAGCCTGGCACTTAAGAAAAACAAAACAAAAAAATTGAAGAAGAACATGCTGTGGTTTTTTTTCGGTTTTCTTAATAACCAGTGTAATGATTGCATTTTACATGTGTGGGTAAGTAAGTGTGTGTTTTTGCTAAGCAATAATATTATGTAAATGGATAAATAAAAGCCACGAATGGACATTCTGGGATATGTTCCAGAATATAGCAGAAAATAATGTTGATAAATGTTATTAATATGAGTGTGGTAATGAGTCTGGTGTGTGGGCGTGTGTGTCTGTGTGTGTGTGTGAGTCTACTTGTACGCATTAAGATTACCCAACATGAGAAAAAAAAAACCCATTTAGTTGACTGAGGACATCACTCGGGTATGATGATGAAAAATTATGGCAACACCCCGACTTAAACGAAACAGTCTACCTTCACATTCCAAGAAATTCTGCTGCAATTGTTCAAACTGAAGGAGAGCTTTTGGCTTTTGCCAGGAAATCAACCACCTACATAGACACACAGCTGACTTTGATTTTGTACTGTACAGTCAAGAAAGGAAAAGTAATTTCCGCTGCTTAATACTGAAAGCCTACTCGTAGGCTCTTGTTGCAGATGAAGTATAAAAATTTAATAATTCTTTCAAAGCAGCGTACTGAACAGTTTAACTATTTTGTAAATAAGATTAATGATACTTTAAAATACCGATAAGGCAGTCAGTAGAACACAACAACAACAGCAATAACAGCAACAACACTAACAAAAACATCGACAACATCTTTCATCCGCACGCACATGGTCTAGATATCGGCTTATTTATGAGCAACCATTAATAACACGTATGAGCAGGCACAAAAAAGGACTCTAGCGCGCATTTAAGTAAATCCATTATCCTTAAATACAAAACGAGACAAAAAAAAAACCAAAACAAAAAATACACTGAGTAAAAAGTGAAAAGAGAAACAAACACATTCACGCGAATTGCATTGATTTAAAAATTGTTTTTTTGTTTTACTTACTTTTGCTCAGCAGTATTTCACCATATCCTTACGGTAGAATATTTCACAATCGACACTGACGCATGTCAATCATACATAAGCGGAGCTAGCCTCCGCTTGACAGGAAGTCAAAGATATATGATTTACCTATGGTTGTTTTCGTATGTTTTTTTTTTTGTATGTTAAAAAGTATGTTTGACGTCGTCAAGGATACCCTACAATCGATTTGAATTGCTGATGAGCCTAAGGGCGGGTGTGACAGTAATAAGATCTTTTGAATCAATCATAAGCGGAACGTGGAACTTGTCTAGTAAAAAAATTTTTTATATATACGGAAAAGTTAACTAGGCTTCTAGTTCAAAGTTAAATTTTGTGTCAACTTTTCTGAGTTCTTGTTTTATCACCCTTTTGTGTTCTATACTATTTATTATATAAAAGGCTTATCAAGTATCTTTGTGTACGCTAAACTTAAGAACTACTGAACCGATTTTAATAATTACTTTACTTATTCAAAGCGTCATTCTTAATTTAAGCTATTGCGTACTTTATATTTTAAAATCTACCCTAAAAAGTTTTTAAAATTAGAGATTAAATACCATCTAAAAAACTTCATAGAAAATTATTCATAAACTCTGCATTAAGCAGTACAAAGTTTTTTCTTTCTTTTTCATTGTGTGTTTAAAAGCTCTTTTTGATTACGCCTTGCTTATAAGCATGATCGAAAAATGAGCTAATGCAGCAACAACAATGTTAATTGTAATATAGACAGAATCTATTTCTTTTTTAATGAAATTCCCTACAGTAAAATGCTAAAAATAATTAAATATGTAAATATAAGCATATGTAAATAAATATAATTCAGTGTCTATGACGTAATACTCTCGCAAAATAAGCGACACTTCGTCTTTATATGAAAACAAGAACGAGGGAATGAGACAAATGCTGTTGCTGTTTTCGACTCAGACTCAGCGGTACTGCCATCTCTTATCAAGTAGCTGATAAAAAGCTTTTATTAGCAGTGTTGCTAGATCACATTACAAAGGTTGAAGATTTGATAAAATACTTATCAAGATCCATTTTTGTGCCTCTTTTTTATGTGTGATGGTACCATGAAAAAGTGATATAAAAATGTACACTACTTTTTATATAAATAGATTTCATATTTACAACTATAAACTAATGCGCACATACTTTTCGAGCTATAAAAAATATAAGGTATCTAATTTAGTATTCCTGGTTAGCTAATATGTTTTAATATATTAGCTAATATGGATTAATATATAGCAGAATATAAGGTATAGCAGAATACCTGATACTGTTTATAGCTGGAAAAGTATGTGCCCATTAGTTTATAGTTGTAAATATGAATTCTATTTATATAAAAAGTAGTGTACATTTCTATGTCACCACTTACTGCGGAAACGGGTCGACCGATTTCAACCAAAATTTCAGGGTAAGTTGGGAAAGTTTGCACGAAATTGGCCCATTGCTTCCGGAGATATGGCATTTTAAAGATTTTCCCTTATCTATCTATATATAAGGGAATCTATATATATATATATCTTATCTATCTATCTTATCTATCTGTATATATATAAAAGTCCTGATTTGTGTTTGTAATTCCATAACTCAAGAACGGAGCGTCCGATTTGCTTTAGGTTTTCTTTGTTGTGTTCTTATTTTCCGGACCATAGTTCGTATGTGAACATTTTTTGTCACAACCCCTTTTACCGCCCACAAATTAATGAAAGTTTTATATTTCAGACGGTTTGGGTCTTATAAGACTTAAATTTAGTACTTTAGTTCATATGGTCACTGTTGGCAACAGTACTACAAATGGGGGGAGAGCTATACAAATATGCTGGGGGTTCCCCCTCTCTTATATATACATCAATCTTTATTCTTATCTATATTGGTTTGTTCGGTTGCTTAAAACTTGAACCAAACTTGGCCAAATTGGATACTTCCTTTTGCGAATATGTGATATCGAATATTTTTGGAATTATAGGTCAGACAGCATCGAAATTTGATATTCGAATGAAATTTTCACGTGCCGTTCCACTGGTGAAAATTTATGGGCGTTGTACGAGGGGTGTGGCACTTTTTAGCAGCCCAAATTTAAGGTATAACTCTCGAACTATAAGTACATATCAATAAGTCAATAGGTCAATAGGTCTCTCTCAGGCAAAAACATCAACATATCATTCCTTAAGATCGGACAGTAAGTACCGAAGCTATAAAGAAATATGTCGATGCGTGACCCCTACGTTCGGTAAAAAAAAATGTATTTTCTTCGAAACTTTCTTTCAATAATGCTTGAGATTAGGTGGTGTGCGACGATATTTATTTTTCGAGACATTCTAATGTGCACACTCAATATTTAAGTCACAGAATATTATGAAAATAGAAAATAAAAAAGAATTGAAATAAGGGAAATGGTACTTACTTTGAATTAAAAAATCCTTACATCCGAAATACAAACTTGGAATGTTATGTACATCAGAGACCACGTAATTGATGAAAAATTTCCAATATTTTGAACAATTTTTGTATCGACTAAGCTTTCTAATAAAAATGCAACCCCCAGTTGCATATTTTTATTTATTTTTTGCTTTGGTGTATAATTTTTTGTAGTTTTCTGAACATTTCTTTATAATGTAAATAGTCAGTCACTCCTTATAGCTTATATCAATTGCATCACTAGCTTTCGCCTGGTATCTAAGGGCGTAAAGTCAGCAGATATTTTTTAATTTTTAAGGCAATAATACATTTTACGAATAATTCTGTTGACATTAACGGTAAACGTTAATGTGGACACCAAGACTTATAACATTGGTTATTGGTTTATACCAACGACACAACTATTAATACTATTTGATACTGTCAAATCCAAAAACTGGCAGCCCCTGTAGTCGAGTAGTTTGCATGCTTTGCTGCTACTCCAGGGGTGCCAGGTTCGAATCCCTCACGGCCATGGAACTACGTTTTAACCATTCTGTATTTTTCTGAAGTTTTAATTGAAGTTGAAAATTCATCAATATTGACGATTTAAAAATTTCTACCTCCTTCAAACTAATTTATCACTCCATTTAAAACCTAGGTAGACTTGATTGAATTGGTACACATTTAAATCCTGAAATCCTTGATTTAAAAAAAAAATTACCGAATGTTATTAACATTGAATTCCGTCATTAATCATATTAAGTATTTGAACGAATGCCATTAAAGAACGGTTTAAAAAACGATCCACACCGACTGTTCAACGTACATTGTTCTGCTTATTACAAGGAATTATATTTAAAGTAATTGAAAATGCACAATAAAGGTTAAAAAAAGAATGCATATCGCATTATAATTTTACAATAAAGATTGAATATCGAACTCATCGCATGGATTTCTTAATAACTGCAGGTTGAGTGGATCCTTCAGGGAAACTTGGAGCAGCTGAACTCTACCTCAGTCTTTGGCGGAACATATTCACAAGGGATGAGAATGTGATTTTTCAAAATTCAAGTTATAAAATTATAAAGTACACAACATTATTAAAAAATTCTTTGGTGTTTCTATATACGATCTGAAGGGGCTTTAGCCGCCCTTGGGGAATTTTTTGTATTTTTTATATATTTGCTTTGCCCCTTCTCCCCTCCGGAGAATCCTAGATCCGTCACTAGACTCAATAATTTTACTAACTTATTTCTTTTAAAGATAAGTGAATCGATTGTTGGTCACAAAATGTTATCGAAAACTATTACTAAGAAGATAATAAAATTTGGACAAAAACAAAAATTTGTTGGTAAATATTTTTGTAGCTCATCTCTCACTCAGAGTATGCTATTCGCTATGTTATTTCCGCCATGCTGTTCAGGCAATGTTGAACCATACTGTAATATCCTGTTATCCCTGCATGTTCATAACGTAATGTGACCGTGTTACTTTATGTCCAAGTTTTAAAATCAATGAGAATAATTTTTGTTGTTGTAAATTTGCACATTTTTCTCATGCTGCATATTGCTTGTCCGCGGACGACTGTGTTCCAATGAAGTCTTTTGCTTCTTATATTTATTTTGTAGTAATTTATTTGGGCTTTTTCCCTCTCATATTAATGCACACTATTACTTTTGCTGCCGTTTGCTTCACTGTCCTTAAGAGTAACGCTTAATAAAATTATGGAATTTAAATAAACGTTTAAACCATTAATAAGAGAAAAAAAATTGAGAGAAAACTGATGGGGAAGAAAATATTGTGTCATGGACTGCGTTTTAATTATACCTTCGATGTCGTGTATGTCAAAAAATAATTTTTCTTATTTGAATTTTTTTTCTGTTTTTTTTTTTTTGCTTGCTGTAAATAAAGTAAATAAATATTAAAACGTCAGTCATATTCGAGATGTCGATAACAACTTTTGTAGGGAATAAAAACATACATTTAAGGACCCTAAACTAATAAATTTATAAATTTGTTGGAGCTTACATATAGACTCGACACCTGAATAATTTCAATTTATTATTCAGAGAAGCAGTTATCATAATGACATTGAGGTATGTAATTACTTGAGGAAGTTCGACCATAAGTTATGATCATATTAAAAAAAAAAAAAAAACAAAACCTATTTTTGAATAAAACAACTCTGTTAAGTCTATTGAACTCTTTTTGGGAGAAGCTTATAATTTGGCCATACCTTTTATGTTAATAACAGTGTCGGAAATAAATCCAATAAAGAAGTCAATGCTGTGAAATAAAAAATTTCTATAACTATATTCTTGAAATGTCGAAAAATTAATTTATTTATCATAGGTATTTCCATTAATCATTTACATTAATTTTTAATGTATTAAAAATCCCTACATTCCATTAATCATTTATTCACCCTGATTCAGCTGTTGTTCCTTAGTCGTTCAACCGTCATCATTCAACAATGTTCACTCAAAATTCATCATGCGTTATTTATCATTCATCATTCATCATTCATCATTCATCATTCATCATTCATCATTCATCATTCATCATTCATCATTCATCATTCATCATTCATCATTCATCATTCATCATTCATCATTCATCATTCATCATTCATCATTCATCATTCATCATTCATCATTCATCATTCATCATTCATCATTCATCATTCATCATTCATCATTCATCATTCATCATTCATCATTCATCATTCATCATTCATCATTCATCATTCATCATTCATCATTCATCATTCATCATTTATCATTCATCATTCATCATTCATCATTCATCATTCATCATTCATTATTCATCATTCATCATTCATCATTCATCATTCATCATTCATCATTCATCATTCATCATTCATTATTCATCATTCATCATTAAACATGCATCATTTGATTTACATCGCAAATGTCCATAAAATTCCGTTCATAAATCTCTTAACGGTACTTTTACACTGACTCCCGAATATTATGAGCTTTTAATTTAAAACTTAACTCATCAGACATACCATTGCAAATTCCACTAATTCCTCAAGTATTTGTGCATATTTTGAATTGTTTGTTTTTCAAAATTTTAAAGAATGGTTTCTTTGTCCAGCACTGACAACGCTTGCCTATCCTTACAATGCATCATGAACATGACAACGAAAGAGCAACAATTGTGCGGAAAATCGAATTAATTGATTTACGTTTATCCCAGCTTATATACCTTGACAGTCAGCATTCATTCTGTAATGCGATTGACTCGACAGCAAGCAGACAAAATAGACAGCCTGACAAACACGCAAAAGTCGAGGATGTGTTGCTGTCTGGAAGCTTAAACGTTCTGCGTGTGAGTGTGCGTGTTTTTTGTTTGTTTGCGCTTAAAATGGTGCTTCCGTTGTTACTGATGTTGTTGGTGTGGTGTTCAGACACCAAGATATTCATTCATTGCATTTTGGGTTTGAGTTTTTTTTTTGTCATACATTTTTGCAACTGCAGCGAATTGGTCAAAGTGCATCGCAAACAAACAAACAAATAAACAACAACGGCAAATAGCACAGCAGGGTGGCTGCAGGACGACGCTGCAAGAACAAACTACAACAAAAACCAAAAACAACAACACCAACAGCCGACTGTTGTAGCCAAAAATAGCAGAGGCATTAAATACGCAACACTGCACTTGTGCTAAGTGGCACGTGGATTGAATCAGAGGGAAATAAAAGTGGCACCGCGGTTGCCACTGAGCCTACCAGAGGCGTCAATGTTTGCATATGCGTTTGAGTATGTTTATGTTTCGGATCCTGTTCTACCGGGTCGCCATTTTAACCTTGTTTATTCTATCGCTTTTTTATTTTATAAAACCAGCTATTTTTGTTGCGATTGATTTTGTTTCAATATTTTTTTTTTTTTTTTAAATAAAAATTTTCAATACAAACGTTGTTGGCGTTGCTGTATTAATTGTTTATATATATGTATGTATGGATTTTTTGTTGATTTTACATATTGTTTTTATTATATATGATGTGTTGACAAGCCAAGTGACTGCATTTGCACGCAATCAGCAGCTGTTTGGCAAGGCCGCAGCATTTAAGCGGCCATCAAGTATGCAATGAAAAATGCACATTATTAATGTAAGAAATAAATATTTGCTCATCCCTTGCTTATGTGACAAATTTCTAATTCGTCTTTTTAATCCTCTTATAAAGCACAAAGAGAATCCATTATGTATGCTAGCAGACGAACACAGAGTACAGAATTGTTGCACTCGCTTTTATTTTCGTTTGTTTGGGGGTTGATGTGTAATAATAAATCAAAGCTTAACCACCCTGTTGCAACTATTAATTCTGCACAAACACACGCAGATAATGCTTAAATGAGTTTTCCAACTATTATTGGATTTGTTGTCATTGTTTTGTACTGCGTCGCGATGTCGGTTGTAACTTTAATTGACAAAGCGATAAAAGTATCATATATTATACGCCTTTTTCGGGTTTTCTGTCATCCTGCACCTGAATCGTGCACTCTCTCTAGTTTTTTTTTCTTCATTGTAATTGTTGTAAATTTGTGTTGGTATATCATGGGATTATATACAAACCATATTTTTACTTTTTAACAAACACGACACATTGTTGAAATGTGGCAACGATGAAGGGTGCCAAATAGAATAGTTTGTCGTCAAAAAGATTGGTAGTAACTTGATCTGTCCTGTTCAGATTTTATTTAAGGATAAGGAGCAACATTGGGATATAAATTTTAAATAAATTGGCCATTTCAGCCCTTCAGAAAGGTCTTTGACGACCGAGCTTCTTATGATCAAATTGTGTTGTACGTGTTATTAAATGTTTGTACACAATTGATCGAGAACTGGACCTACTAGTTTCATGCCGACTCCGAACGGCTAATATGCATATTCTCAAGAAGCCTTACATGGCAATATTTTATCTCTGAGGTTTTCCATTGTCTGCAGAGAAATGACAACTCATCAGAAAAATTAATTTCAGTTAAAAATATTTTCCTTGTCTGGTGGCGAAATTGAACCTCGGAACTTAAAAATTTGCTGCTCAAAAATTGACACCTGTTCACGCACTTTAACGTTCTCGACCACGGTCGCCACGCAACATTGGGATAGTGGACCTGCTTAATGAGTTATTATTATTGAAATGAAAAAGTCAGTAGTCGATAACCGGTTATTTAATTCGACTATCCATTCCTACTAATGCGCTCGTTCTCAAGCAGCTTTCAAGAATTATTTAATCTCTGAATTTTGCCAGCAGAGAGGATAAAAGATCAGAAAAATTAATTTCAGTTGCGTACATTTTTTTTTTTGTAATCGAATAGTCTACACGCCTTGCACTCTGTTTGTTAATTTGCTTTTGAGAAAAGAGAAAAGGTGATAAAATTTTCCAATTTGAAAAGTTTTGTTCGAAATGAGATAGAAACAAAAATTTTTTTTTCAATTTCCAATAATTTTTGTTAGAGATTAGATGTCAAACTCGATATTTTTTCTCAAAGTTGGCATGTTTATGTCTTTTTAAAAAAAAAAAAAAAAAATCGGATTTAAGCAAAATGTCCTACAAATTTTTTAGGACGCGAATTAATTAATTGAAGTGAAAACAAATTTTGCGTTATTTTCAAAATTTTGTAATTTTTCAAAATGTCCTCCATTAGATTGAATGCAAGCAACTGCGCGTTTCTCAATAAAAAAAAATAAAAAAATAAATAACTGGTCATTTCAGCCCTTGAAAGTATTTTGACCTAGCTTCTTATGATCAATTGTGTTGTGCGTGTTATTAAGTTTGTACACAATTGACCGAGAAATGGACCTACAGGCTTAACGCCGACTCCGAACGGCGATGAACAAAATGTTCTTATTCTCAAGAAGCCTTACAAGGCATTTGGATTACTCTCTGAGGTTTGCCATTGTCTGCAGAGAGGTGGCGGCCGTACAGAAAAATTATTTTAATTCAAATAATTTTCTGTCGCTGCTGGGGTTCGAACCTGGGTCTCCAGGTTCGTTGACATAGTGGCCACGCACTTTAACCAACTACGCCACGGACGCCCGTTTCTCAATAGTTTGTGAAATATTAGGGGTATTCACGGGTTGATGCGAAACACAGTTGCGACGATGCGAAAATGCAAGATTGCGAATTTTGCTTCATTCCAACAACAAACACATTAGAAACAATTTTGCAACTCTTCTTGAATTACGCACTGCTCAAACCTATTGCGAAAGCGCACAAACAGTGATGCGAAACAGCTGATTCATGTTATGGTTGTTTTCAAGCATAGTTGCCATCTGGGTAAAACTTTAAAAAGGCTAAGTTTGTACGTTGATTTAAATAAGTTTTTGTTATTTTGAAATAAGGTGGCAATATATTTCTTTCTACTATGATAAAGTTACAATATTGATGTTCACGCGTTTGTTCGAAAAATATGGTGCATTTTCGAATTATTGCAGTTCTTATCAACTCGTGAATACCCCCATTAATATGCTATTTCCTCTCTGATTTGCTCAGCAGGTGCCTCTATCCGCTGTTGTAATTGCCGCAATGTTGTTATTTCCATTGAGTATACAATGTCTTTCATTCTGCCCCAAATGTTAAAATCGAGAACTGTTAGATCTGGTGATCTTGCTGGCCAATGTATTGGACGGTTCCTTCCAATCCAACGATTTGTATACTTTTCATTCATCCAGTCTTTAACACCTCTACCATAGTGACATGGGGCACCATCATGTTGAAAACAAATGTTAATCCTAAACTCTTTGTTGGAACATCTTCTAGCAAGCCAGGCAACTTTTTTTGCAAAAAATCCAAATACGCTGTAGTGTTCAACCTTGGCTGAAGTATATAAGGTTTAATTAGCGAATTACCAATCACTCCAGCACACACGTTTAAACTAAAGCTTTGTTGAAATGAGGTCTGCTTCTTCCCGTGAGGATTATCTTGAGCCCAGGTATGGAGATTATGAAAATTTGTTATACCATCTCTAGTAACTTGCGATTCATCTGTCCTTAGGATGGTTTTAATAAATGTTTCATCATCGAAATTCGAAATTCATTAAAATTTATTAGTAAAAAAAAATTACATAGAGAATATTTTGAAAAAAAAAAATTATTTAAATAAGACCTCATAGGTAAAAAGTTTGTATGGAGACTTTGTAGGAGATACTTCAAGGGTATCAGTAAAATAAAAAATATTAGGGCAAATTTTCGAGAAAAACATACTTTTATAAAAAAATATTATTAAAAATTAAAAAAATGTTGACTTTGCAGAGCCATATCTCCACACCCTATATTCAATTTCCAACTGTTATGGTGCCGAAAGCCTGATAAACATCCTATCCAACAGCCACATCAGGACTATCGTAGGTCTGCTACTTTGGAGGGCTATGGTATTATCTTTGGTAGAACCTACTTCACCGAGCAGATTTTTTTAAACACCTGTACCTCAGTGGATGTTGAAAAGAACCCCCCTCTACCATACAATTTTTTGCTCAAAATAAGCCAAGGAATCACCCCTTACCGGATTAGCATCTCAAGTCCAGACACCCTGTATAGTTGGTTTTCGGTATTTTCCTTTGGGTTTCGCTGAAGTTTTTTTTTTTTGTTTTTGTTCAAGAAATGGAAATTTTATTAAATTTCGTGCTTTCTGTGTATCGTTAGTTCCATATCTGTTCCAAAGCGCGCTTACTGAGTAAAATAGATGTCATGAGAAGTAAGTTTCTTCCTACACAAGCATCGGGTTCTTGATTAAAACAGTAGTAATCATAAGGAGCACAATTTCGAGAATGCGAGCGAGACAGGACTGTTCAATTGAGCGTTTTGGTTTTGCAACGTACGGACGAGCATTATCATAATAAATTCATTTTTCATCGCCGTTTAATAAAAAAACACCTTTCATCGTTTCTCGTTTCCATTCGTATGTAACTAAATTTTTCTTAATTTTGGACTCCCACTTTCATTAATTTTAAATCATTCAATTCATTCAATTAGTTCAATCAGTTCAATTCACTCAATTCATTAAATTTATTAAATTCATTCGATTCATTTGATATATTTAATTCATTCATTTATTAAATTCATTAAATTCATTAAATTCTTTAAATTCATTCAATTCATTAAATTCATTCAATTCATTAAATTCATTCAATTCATTCAATTCATTCAATTTATTCAATTCATTCAATTCATTCAATTCCTTCAATTCATTCAATTCATTCAATTTATTCAATTCATTCAATTCATTCAATTCATTCAATTCCTTCAATTCATTCCATTCATTCAATTCATTCAATTCATTCACATCATTCAATTCATTCAATTAATTAAATTCATTAAATTCATTAAATTCATTAAATTCATTAAATTCATTAAATTCATTAAATTCATTAAATTCATTAAATTCATTAAATTCATTCAATTCATTAAATTCGTTCAATTCATTCAATTCATTTAATTCATTCAATTCCTTCAATTCATTCAATTCATTCAATTCATTCAATTCGTTCAATTCATTCAATTCATTTGATTTATTCAATTCAATCAATTCATTAAATTCATTCAATTCATTAAATTCATTCAATTCATTCAATTTATTCAATTCATTCAATTCATTCAATTCATTCAATTCCTTCAATTCATTCCATTCATTCAATTCATTCAATTCATTCAATTTATTCAATTCATTCAATTCATTCAATTCCTTCAATTCATTCAATTCATTCAATTCCTTCAATTCATTCAATTCATTCAATTCATTCAATTCCTTCAATTCATTCAATTCATTTGATTTATTCAATTCCTTCAATTCATTCAATTCATTCAATTCCTTCAATTCATTCAATTCATTCAATTCATTCAATTCATTCAATTCGTTCAATTCATTTGATTTATTCAATTCAATCAATTCATTCAATTCATTAAATTCATTCAATTCATTCAATTCATTCAATTCATTCAATTTATTCAATTTATTCAATTCATTCAATTCATTCAATTCCTTCAATTCATTCAATTCATTCAATTCCTTCAATTCATTCAATTCATTCAATTCATTCAATTCATTCAATTTATTCAATTCATTCAATTCATTCAATTCCTTCAATTCATTCAATTCATTCAATTCAATTCATTCAATTCATTCAATTCATTCAATTTGTTCAATTCATTCAATTCATTTGATTTATTCAATTCCTTCAATTCATTCAATTCATTCAATTCCTTCAATTCATTCAATTCATTCAATTCATTCAATTCGTTCAATTCATTCAATTCATTCCATTCATTCAAGTCATTCAATTCATTCACTCATTCAATTCATTCAATTCATCATTCATTCAATTCATCAATTAATTCATTCAATTCGTCTTTCATTCCTATTTTCATTCCCATGCCTTACAAGGATTTCCATACCGTTGAGAGAAGAGACAAGATCCAGACAATTCTTAAAACGTTTGTCATGGGTATTCATTAACCTTAATCGGACCCTTGTGAAAATTTTACACACACTTTTCAATTTCAAGCTGAAATTTCTTTAATATAAGTTCATCAACCAATTGATCATAAGAAGCTAGGTCAAAGTCCTTTCAAGGGCTGAAATGGCCAGTTGTTTATTTTTTTTTGTTTTTAAGTTCATCAAATCGAGCTAGGATTTTGGCAGGTTTGCAAATTTTTTTTTTTAAATAGTAAAATAATGAATAATAAATAATTTTTATTGACTAGATCACATTCATTTCATTCATCGATGAAAATATGGCTCTTGAAAAAAGTGTGCAAAATTTACACACAAGGAACTTATTCGTTTCTAGAAATAAGGGACCTATGAAGATTAAGCAATGCTAGGTCCAAAGTCAAATCTATTCAGGGCATTTTAACCTTCTAAATTAAAATGGAAAAAAACGAGTTGGCGATTACAGCCTTTCAAATGACTTTCTAAGACATAAAATCTAGGGATTTTCCTTTTGGGCTGTCTGAATGTAAATATTACAAAAAAACTTCAATTACCGAAACCGAGTAAGGTAAGGTTCTGTTGAACTATAAAGATCAAGCAAATTTGAAAATATACCAACCACAAACCTTGATGTGTTTTTCTTTTTTCAACATCACAAGCCGAAAATATATTCAGGAACCTCGGACTTATGTTAACCACTAGAGCAATCATGCCCACGTAGTGGCCCGTTTGGCCCGCGTGGCCCTCATACAAATATTTTTCTATCATGATTTTGTCTTTGCGATGAGCCAAAATCAAAGAACGTCTGCGAAAAACAACAACACAAACCGCACTCGTTCAGTGTTGAACACATTTTCCAGCGAACTTTACAAAAACAAATGCATGCAAAGCAAAAATTAAAAAAAAACGTACACTCGATGATGTCGATGCTGAAGCCGATTACTTGTGTGGCGAGCTATTTTTTCATGACATGTGATTTTATTGCATTATAATTATTTTTTTTTTCGTTTTTTTAAGCATTGGCCCGCGCTTAAAATTTCTTGGGCCCCACTGCACTAGAGTATAAAAAAGGGGCAAATTTAGTTCCGTTTGGTTTTACAATCCTTATATTTAAATTCATTCATTTAGTTATAATTTTTTTGTTAATTTACAAAAGAAATTCTTTGAATATTATGAATATTTCATTTAATTTTTTTTTTCTTATCTTGAGGTCAAGAAATGTTCTTCCTTTTGTACGAAATTGTCCCATTCCCTAGATCAACATATTCTTTTGTTCCATGGTTGGTCATTCATTGTAGCATCAACAGGAATAGAACAACATGTACTTCAGATCAGAGGGTAATATTTTAAAAACTAAGCAACAAACCTTTTTAATGAAACTATGGTCACTTTAATAATTTAAGGGGGACTATATACCCAGAGGCCGAAAAAAAGGTCGTGTTTGTGTTTGTGAATTTTTTTAAGGATATCTAAGGGATATTTTTAAATGAGGGTCTTATACCTAAAAATATACACTTTCAAGAGTATATTTATTTTTTTTTATTAAAAAAATTTAATATTAAGGTAGATAAAGCGTTTTTTATAGAACGCTGTAAAAAAGAGGTGAAAACCAAGATTGCTCCTCCTAAATTCATCTGAAATAAAAAAAAAACAAAAATATGATTCAATTAGATACTTAAAACTCATGCTTGTCATAGCCGATTTTGAAAATATTAATTTTTCACAAAATGGCGGACTTCCGAACGTAATTTAACGATTTTTGACCAAAAATTCGTCATTACTTTGCCTATGAACGAATGAACAAAACTACGAAAAAAAACAAATGCTATGAAAAGTACGAGATTATTATGAATTAAATAAGCCTTTGAAAAAAATCAAAACGATCGGTTCACTGAGTTTCGAGAAATCTTAGTCACCGACTTTGAAAACATGGTTTCGAGAAAAACGCGTTTGAAAATAAGAGCTAGTACTGCGCGCTCTGGAACTGGGCTATAACTTTGTTATTTTTTTAAATATTGACTTGAAATTCTAACCACATATTCTTGAGACTTGAAGCTTTAAGAAGGTACAAGGTAAAAGTTTTTGAAAATAAGGTCTGGTTATATAACCCGACTTAAATAAAATTTTTGTTTCTTTTTTCCCCGAATTTTGAGTTTATTAGATTTATATATTGCATAAAAACTGTATTTATTGTTTTTTTTTCTGGTTTTTAAGGTATTTCTTATAAGAATGTTCGAAATACAGATATTTTTAATTTTTTAATCATAGGCTGTGACTTGAGCCTGTGACACTTTTTCTTTGTGGATGCCTGTAAAGATGGATACTTTACTTTTAATCAAGAAACGATTCGGTACTTTCAGGCGTATATTGTCCGATAACCAGAGGCGCTCGTTGCAAAGCTAGCCGAGGCCTTCACATAAATGTAACTGTGTTCCATAAATAAAGCAAATGTTTGTAATTTCTAAAATAAGAGCCACCACTTATATTTTGATCACTCATATCATCTACTCATGCGTTCAAGGGCGTCCACAGGGGGAATCAGGGAGGGATACTTGCTCCCATCGCCCTGGACTTGAAAAATTTCATATATTTTTATTTCCTGTTTATATGTTACATTTTCATATAATCATTTCCATATACGTGCACACCAATACATAACTTTGTACCCCCCTGGAAAAATTCCTGCGGACGCCTATGTATGGGTTTATAATATAAAAAAATCATCACTCAAATTGCAAATGTATCAGAGTACCCATTAAATATTCTGGTAAATTCAGTTTTTCAGTTTTCACAATCCCTAAAACAGCGCCTAGATACCGATATCGAAAATACAAACTATGAAAACCTTTCGGTATTGAACTACCTATTGTCTACTTAATCCCGCCCCCATTAAATCATCATCAACTTGACCTCATAATATTGGTCTAACCTCCTTTACCTCTTTTCAATTTGACAAATCACGCCCACCCTTCGTCGGTTGATTTCTACAGATTTTATTCACCTTCGCACCAAATTTCATTTTAAGCCTGGATATAACCTGAGATATTGTAATATTCATAATCAAATAGAGACTGTACAGAAGCATGGATGCATCTACAAACAAAGCGAGTAACCTTCAGGCACATATAAAATATTTTAAAACGTCATACAAAGATGAACCATCAATTAATTCAAATTTTCACAAAATCCAGCTGTCAAAATGGACGAGAGAATTCAATGAAACAACCAGGAACAAATTTTAAAATCTTTTTGAAAAATTCAAATTCTGGCTATAATTTCATTGAAATGCAGAGCTTGCCCAATTTTATAATGTCGATTACATGTAGAAGCCAACAACTAATCCAATCAAGGGTTGTTTAGCGCATAACGCTTGTGGACGACTTTTGCTGTTGACTGTTGCTGTTAAAGATCTGGACAGCTTTGGAGCAGCTGTAATTACAATAACAACAACAACAACGACAATCAAAGTGAGTTTTTCCGTTACATATGCAAAACATGATTTGTGGTATTTAGCCGATTTGAGTGGCAATCGTTATTGGCTGAATTTCCATGCATCCCTTGCATTTGTGTGTTTTGCTTTGCCATTGTACGGTAGATGGAAAAGCTTAACGGTACCTTGCTGTCATAAGCAGGACACTTTTAGTCTGTCAATAATAACATATATTTGTATGTTAATTTTTCGTAGAACTTTTAAAACTCATGCTTGTCTCTTCGGAACTTACGTAACGTGAAGTAAGAGCTAATTTAAAAAAAAAACCCACTTGAAGTGGGCGTTAATTAAAAATTAATATCGCAACTTTCCTTAAAAGTTCGAGCAAAACTGTCTCATCAATATTTGTACCGCTTAAATTAATTAATCACCTTTATTTCCAGGTTTCCTTTCAGAAATTAATTTTTTTAAGCCTGTTTTGCACTTTTTTCCTCATTAACTAAAAACTGCCCTCTGCACAAGGAGCTTATGAATTCCAGAATTGTTTTTTTTTTTTTTAATATTTTCACATTTTTTTCTTCCATGACTTGAGTTTTAATTTTATGCCTTCTATATTTCTGCATAAGCAGTCATTTTTCAAATTTCCTTTAATATTTTTTACACTTTTTTGTTGCCTGATGTTGTTGCTACTTTTGCTTTCCCCTTATGTTATTGTCGTTCTTGTGGTTCTAAGGTCCTTCGCATGTTTGTTACGCTTTTCCGTTTGTCAATTTAATAAAGTTTTTTTTTGTTTTGTTTTTTTTTTTTTTGTGTTTTTTTAGGTTTTTTATTTATTCGTTTTCATTATAATAAATCGTCCATTCAGCGTCCCTGGCATGTTTTTTGTGTGTTGGACGCTGCTGCTCGGCTTGCGTCTGTCCTTAGGATTATGTCTTTATATTTTGACATTTTATTAACGTTGACTTTGTTTTTTATTTTTGTGTGATGGATTTGTTCGCATTTTGTACCTGGTGAAAATATCTAAATATGCTGTGCCAACATATTTTGTATTTTTTATTTTTTTTTTTTTATTTTAGCTTTTAATATTTTTTCCTTGTGCACAAGTTATGGATGGTCGAGTTAGTAGTATTGTTCATTCGGTCTAATTGTATGTTTTTGTTTTTTTTTTATAATTCTATGGGGTTGCTAACGTTCACCTGGGCTTAGTTTGGGCTAGTCTCTTATGCATTTTTAGTTGAACTTTTAATCCAGTTGGTGCTTAAAAAATATAAACCTACCCATTTAGATGCTATTAACCTATGTTCGGAGTGTTATTTCGGCTTTTGGCTGCTGAGTGTTATGGGCTTAGCAAGGAATGGAATTAACATAGTATTTAAGATGTTGCTTGATTTCCTAGTGTTATATAGCAGCTATTTATTAAAAAAAGATAGCTAAGATAGCTCTCAACGCATGTTCTCTGAGATCTGCACGGGATCTATACATTTTCTCCTTCGGAAGTATATTTTAAAATAAACATGCCCACGAAGTGGCCCGTATGGCCCACGTGGCCCGTATGGCCCACGTGGCCCGTATGGCCCACGTGGCCCTTCATACAAATTTTTTTCTATTTTAATTTTGTCTTTGCGATGAGCCAACACCAAGGAACACCTGCAAATACAACAATACAAACCGCACTCGTTCAGTATTCAGCACATTTTCCAGCGAACTTTACAAAATCAAATGCATGCGAAATAAAAAACGCACACTCGATGATGTCGATGCTAAAGCTGATTGTCCCGTTACTTGTGTGTCGAGTAATTGTTCATGCAAGCATTGTTATTGTAATAGAAAATAAGTCTTGTAATTGTTTTTGTTTTGTTTTGTTTGATTTTCTGTCAAAAGCAACGATGAGCAACGTTTTGTGTTTGTTTTTTTTATTTTTTTAAGCATTGGCCATCGCTTAAAATTTCTTGGGCCCCACTGGTTTAAAAAAGCACTAAAAATAGAGATTTTAATAAAATTTTCATTTCTTTCTATTTGGTGTACAAAAAAGGTTTCAAAAATTCTAAAAAACCAAAAATGGAACATACTTTTCTCTTTAAGGTATAATAACGTGTAAATTTTTCGAAAAAAAATTGTTTTTTGTTTAATGTGTTCTTTATAGTTTTAAAAATATACATGCACATTTTTAAATCGATATTTAAAAAGAAAACAGAAGTTATAACGGTTTTCGTTAACCTATGTCGAAGTTCCATACAAAGAAATAAAAAACTTTAAACGCGATTTCCTCGAAATTAGTTTGTTTAAAACGGTTCGATAGATAACTCGAAATCTATTGGTTCGATTTCAATGTTTTTTTTGCATTTTTTATTTTGTCCTTTAAGCATCCCCTCTAAATGCAAGTAAGTATCTATTTTTTTTTGTGTTTTTATAAACAAAAAAGCGCGCGAAAATATATCTATTTTTTAACTTTTTACTTCAACTTCCACTATAATCAACAAAAAACCCCCGGGGGTTTTGCGTAGGGGGGGGTGCTTAATATATGGTCTATGCTTTGAAATTTCATTTAATGTTTGTGTTTCCGATTCATGGGAAAGGCCATATCCGTCGAACCGTTTTGGATGTCTTTTTTCAATGTCATTTTCAGTGCCCTCTATATAAAAGGCAAAACTGTATTTTAAAAAAAAAAAACAATATTTTCATAAATTACTTTTTACGTATAGATTTAAAAAAACATAATAACTTCTTAAATCTAAAAATATTTTTTGAAAACAGCTCCTGTTTTTGGTTACTACACGTATTGGATTTTGGACCTTATTGGATTTTTTTTCAAGTTTGACGCTTTATTGTGAAAAAGTTGTTACAAATTCATTTTTCAAAGCATTGTCCATCGCTAGCCACTTCTTTTTCCACATTTTACTGGCAATTGTCGGATATCATCTTAAAAAAACGATGCGCCTTTTGATGAAATCCACGAATCGATCCAATTTTGGAGTTCTTCAAAAGAGCGAAAGTGCTGATCCTCAAGAGCATGGGCAATGTCTGGGCTATAGAGGTGGGTAGCTCAGTGCTGTGCTATGACACTGTGCTGATTCTCTGTAGTGTGTCATGTGTGCTAGCACACTACGTTGACTCACGTAGTGACAACAGCACACGATGAAGAGCAGCACTTTTGCGCTTAAAGTGTCTACTATGTATTGTGTGACACTCAGTAGTGAACATGTGTGCTAGTACACACGCGTGTGGAGCAACACTTCGTCTTTTAACGTAAACACGAAAAAGTAAATGAGACAAATGCTGTTGCTGTGGTCGCAGCTGATTTCCATGTATTTCTTATGGGACGAATATTCGACTGCTTTTGCTTTTAGACTGCGAAGTGCTGTTTTCGACTGTGACACAATTGTGCTAGCACAGTGTGCTGACACATAAGGGTGCACAGGTGCTAGTGAGTCAGCACACCAAAAATTGTGCTATTACCCACCTCTATTGGGCTATACGGCGGGTGGGGTAGGACTTCCCATTTCAGCATTTTAAGGTATATTTTGACCGGCTGTCATGTTGCAAAATCGCCTTGTCGTGGCTTTGCACATATTCTGGTAATTTTGCTTCAATGCTCGGCTCAAACGCATCAAATGAGTTGAGTAGAGTTGCCCTGAGATGGTTTTACCCGGTTGTAGCAGTTTATAGTACACCACGCCCAATTGGTCCTACCAAATACAGAGCATGACCTTGCCACTGCGAATATTCGCCTTTGGCGTCGATTACGGCGTATGGCTGGCCGGTCCGTAAAATTTGGGGGGCGCTTGGGGTTATCGTAATGAACCCATTTTTCATCACCATTTACACTACGATGCAAAAATCCCTTTCTTTTTTGACGTTAAGGCAGCTGTTCACAAGTTAATTCAATTCAATTGAAATTTATTCAATTAATAAAACTTTCTGTGTCAGATGAAATTAAACCAGCGATTGAATTGAACTATGGATCACGCACTCTACCCACTACGCCACGGCCGTCACTTCAATTCATACGACACTCAATATCCTACCTTTGGGATCATTCCCATGGCTTTTAAGCGAACAGATATGGCTTGTTGAGTCACTTCCAATGCTTAAGCGAGTTCTTCTTGCAATAGCGTGAGTCTTCATTCAATATAACCTCCAATTCGGCATCCTCAAACTTTATCGGGCCGTCCTTCGCGCTCCTTGTCATCGGTATTAAAATCACCACTTCTAAAATATCTATAAAAAACCTTACATATGGGGCATATCACGTGAACTGGACAACGAAAAAAAAGTGAAGTTCTGAAATTCGTACATATTGGGCACATTTGTACTTGTAGAAGATATGAACCTGTTCGCATATTTTTTTTTATTTGAGGCTTAGTTGTTAAGATATGGAATTCCTATAGAATCCACCTTATTTACGGAAGGGTTTCTTTAAAATTTTATTTTCATATTGAAGATCTCCACAGGCAATGAAAAGACTCCATATCCATAGGCAATGCTGGTGGTCTTACCAAGGTTAATATTTTTATCTTTTCGGCGCGAAGAAAGTTACCTACATTGTATAATAATTTCCTTGTATAGTTCTATATTTCATCATTATCAAAACTAATTTATGATGCCTCTCACAAGGCTTTCGCAAGATTATTCCAAGACTGCTCTATTTTTTTGGAATTTTCCAAAGTTATACATATATATCTCTGGCGGTCATATCCAAGTGCGTTAAACAGTGTGTGGACCAATCGATGCCAATGCGAGACCTGGATCGAACCCAAGATTGATAGAAACAAGATTACGCGTTCCGCAAATTAGAGAAAGAGAGAGAGAGAGAGCATGACGTCATCCAGCGCTATTGTCAGACTCTAGAAAAAATTTACTTTGGGGCCCACTCCTAAATATTTTTTCCTTATATTTACATTATATATACAAAGTGGCGCAAAAGTAATCCTCCTATCAGAAAATGCTATAAATTTTGCGATTGGCCCCTAATAACAGTTCTGTTTTGACATTTGTGTAGTAAACACATGCGAAATACACGTTAATAAACAATGTTACGCTACACTGCTCCAGAACGCGGAATTAATCACCACCAAGAGGACGATGATTTTTGATCAAAAATAATCATGAGTGATGAGGCCCATTTCCATCTTAGCGGGTACGTAAATAAGCAAAATTTACGCGCCTGGGGCACTGAAAATCCGCGTGTAACCCACGAAGAGCCATTACACCCGCTCATAGTCAGTGTATGGTGTGCTGTTTTCGCTGGAGGAGTCATCGGACCTTTTTTCTTCGAAGACGGTTACTGTGAATGGTGAGTGCTACAGAGCAATGATCAACGAGTTCTTTTTGCCGCAACTTGATGAATTGGGATTGGAAAACATGTGGTTCCAACAGGACGGTGCAACGGCACACACTGCGAGTGCCACAACCGATATGCTGAAGGATGCATTTCCCGGGCGCCTAATCTCCCGATTTGGCGATTTGCACTGGCCAGCAAGATCGCCTGATTTGACCGCTCCAGACTTCTTTTTGTGGGGCTTTTTGAAGTCGCGGGCTTATGTCAACAAGCCTCAGACTCTTGCAGCTCTTAAAGACAATATCCGTCAAGAATATGAGGACCTATCGCCGGAAGTTTTGGCCGAAGTGATGGAAAATGCCATAAAAAGGGCTCAAAGGACAATCAACTGTGGCGGCGGCCATTTACATGACATCATATTCTCGACTTGATGTAAAAAAAATTAAAAGACCAAATAAAAATAATCCACAAGAAGAATCAAAGTTTTTCATTTTTTTTTAAATTACAGCCAAAAAACATCGGAAGGTTCTTTTTGCGCCACCTTGTAGGAACTACCTTAATATTTTGGTGTAATAAAATTTTGTCGGTCTCGAATGGTTTTGGAGAAATAAATCGTGGAAGTTTATAAATTTTATCTTTTTTCGTATACGAAAATATCCAGATTTTTATACGGAAGAGTATCTAATTATTTTTAGTTTACTTTTCTGCAATTAATTTTCAATTTCATCAATTTACCCAAACGATTGGCACATTTGCATTAGGTTTTGTCAAGCCGAAGCGCTGCGTGGCGTCATATACTCAATTGAGAATGATTGAACGCGTAATCTTGTTTCTATCATTCTTGGATCGAACCCCGGTTGAAACAGAAACAATTTTCAATTCAAATTATTTTTTTCGGACCGGTCGTTACCTCTCTTCAAACAATGGGCAAGCCTCAGAGAGTTAATAATGCCATGTAAAGCTTTTTGAGAACATGCACATAATCCGTTCGGAGTTGGCATAAAATGAGTAGGTCCGGTTCTCGATCAATTGTGTTCAGACATTTAATAACACTCACAATACAATTTGATCATAAGAAGTTCGGTCAAAGTCCTTTCAAGGGCTGAAATGGCCAGTTTATTTTTATATTATTTGCAACAAAAATAATTTTTGTTAGCTTGTTTTGAGAAAATATTTAATATCTTGGTCCTTCTATGAACAAAATCATTACAAGAACTCAGAAGAAAGAATGGCTTATGAATCTTAAATTAGCATTAAATAGCTCATTCATTAGTTGTTGGCTTCTTTTGACAAAGTATATATTTAAATTAATAAAAAAAAATACTTTCATGAAGAATTTTTTGTAAATTAAAGATGTATTAGGTGTATTCTCTATGCCTAGCATATGCCGTTGCACGGTGCAAGAATAGGAAATGTACAATCCGCTATTATTATTTCGCCATTGCACGGGATTGTACATTTCCTATTATTGCACCGTGCAACGGTATATACTAGGCATAGAGAATACCCCTATTGTATCTATCTAAGATGCAGCAAAGGAGCATCCTTAAATAAATATCCTCCATTTAGATGTTGTTTGTATTTTGCCTTGACAAAAATTGTTTTTTAATCAAGGTTTCTCTATTACTCTTACTTGAATTGCATTTATTTACAAAATTTAAAAAAATTAAAAACTTTAAAATTTCGTCGGCGACCACTGTAATTAAATATTGCCTAAAATTAGGTCCACCCATTGTAAACGAACTGGCAGCACAACACTAGCCAACGCAATAATGAGGCGAATGACACCTTTAAAGAATTTTGGGAAAAAAAAGCAAAAGCACTTAAAACGTTCGTAGCGTGCAAAATGTTAACGAGGACAAATTCATCATAACAATAATGAAAAGGTTGCAGCAACATTGTTGCCGCCCCACTGTATGACACAAGTTTTCCACCACTTTTCGGACTATACCTGGCGCGGCGAAATGGAATGTTTTCCACAAAGGGGTAGTTTTCCCAGCTCTAAAACACGCAGTCGTGTTTATTGAAGAGTAGAGAGAAGTCATGGAGCAAGAGATAGAGAGTATATGAAATGTCTTGAGCTCAGAGATGTATAGAGAGTGCAATGGAGATCAGATAAACTACTGAAAAAGCTGTTGAGATTAAAAATAAAAAAAATTAAAATTTGTTTTTCTTAATTAATTTGCTGTAATGATGTATTCTGTAGCGCCACAAAAAAGCTTTTATTAATCTTTTAAGTTTTTTTTTCTTAAAGAAGCCCAGGGATGTTGCCAGCATGAAATGTGCTAAGCATTTGACTCACTCACTCTGTCATATTTGATGTTCTCAGAGTTACGAGTCGCTTAGGCGAATTCACGAAGAAAACGATTCCAATTGGAATGCAAAGAGTTTTTCGTCGAAAAATACGATAAACATATCCTTTTTTATCTGTGTTCGTGTGTGTGTACGTTATGGCCGGCGCTTAAAAAGTTGCACGATGCTGATTTTGAGGCGCGTGCCGAAGCAGCAGTTCGAGTTTATGTGAACAGAGCAAAAACGTTTAGTTGAAGGTAGACTTTTCGGCTAAATTGACACGATTTCGCGTGAGCGGTTAGACGCAACCGAGTTAGGTAGAAAGTAAAAATTTCTAAAAAAAAAAACAAAAATAATAACACTGAAGGATTAGTAAAAAAAAAAAAAAAAAATAATAAAATAAAATAATTTTTATTGAATATTACTAAATATTGAATATATAACGTATGTGAAAAAATTGGTGCATACCTTGAGGCGCTCATATACAAAATTACCAGTTCATTTAAAGGTAAAACGTGTTTTGTACTGTTTATATAATGCAGTGAAGTTGTTGTAAAGTGAAAAGTGTTGCATATTTTTTTGATTACACACAAAATATACAAAAGTTGAAACAAAACTCATGATAAAAATGTAAAAATCTCGAATAGATTTGCATCACTTTTTGGCGCAAAGTTGCTAGAAGTAGCGATATCCTTAAAAAACATACTCTGACAAAAAACACTTTATTATTAAATACTCAAGTGTTATATATTCAAAAAGTTATTGTTGAGTTAATAAAATAAAACAAAATAAAATTTAAAATAACACAAGAAAAAATAAATAAATATAAATTTTTAAACACAAAATGTTATATGTTCATAATTGATACTTCAAGTGTAAAAATTTTATCTTAAAGTTTTATATCTGCTAAGTTGAATGTACATTCAAACTCTACAGCAAACTAGAAAAAAAGAGCAGCAGTTGAAAAAATAACAAAAAAAAAATATCAAAACGATAAAAATAAAACAACAGATCATCCTGCAGGACAGCAAATTTAAAACGTAAGAAAAATTGTGAAAATTGCCAAAAGAATTTATTTGCAACAACAAACTCAACAACAATAAAAATAGCACACGAAATAAAATACAATAAAATATCAAGTTGCGGTTTTTGTGGATTATCATTGAGAAGTTGGACGCCCAACCAGCAAAACAAAAAAAAAAAAAATACAAATAGATACAAATACAAAATAAAGCACAAATAAAACTTTTCTTGTGCAAAACTGCGAACAGCTGCTTTCAGAACTCACACCAGCACACACACACCCACACACACACACGCGAGCACATGCCCAAGGACATCTCACAGTTCCATGAACAATGTGTATGTGACTGTGTGCGTGGTGTCCCCATTGAAATTGGGTGAGTGGCTTTCTTTTTATATGGATTTTAAAATATGCATAGCATAATTTTAGGCGTTTTTCTTTTCTGTTAGGCTCTTTTCTGTAGTCCCAGAAACCGCTGACAACTTAATGCTAGTTCTCTGAAATTTATTGTTTTTCTTTTTATCCCCTGTTTATTAAGCTGTCCAATTGAAATCGTTGGCCTATGCCTTGGTATTCTTTGGGACCGGTTTAAAGCTGTCAAGCATTTTGCTTTATATTTTGACAACCGTTATTCCATTAATATCCCGCTCAACTCAGCCATTTTCGTCTTATCCACCATTCTCTTTTGGTGACATCCATCTTCTACAATTCTTCATAAGCAACCATCACTTTTCAGTGAGATTCAGTCTAGATTGATACTCAATTGATTGGATTTTGGCCTAAATTTTGCTGTGTGTTGGTTGCTTTGCGGTAGGATTAATGTACAGAACTAGCTGATATCCTAGCTCATGATTTAATTTTTATTTTATCATGCTTATTTGGGATTTTTTCGGCTCTTGTGGGTGTCTTGTGTGTTTTTTTTTTCGCACAATCATGTTGTACTTATTTTGTGGCACGGATTTATTTTTTATTATTTTGTTGATTGTTTTTTTTATGTTGTTTTTATTTTTTTTTCCCACAGCTACAAGTGTTTTCTTGCTTATTCCGTGACACTGAGTTCTCATGATTGTGAGAGAGAGCAGGCTGGGGGCGCGAACTGAACTGATATCTTTCTATAATAGATTCACTTGTGGTAACGCAATCTTTCGTTGGATACTTAAATCCAATTTGGATGAAGTGCTTTAAGCTGATTTGATTTTTTTATTCTTCTTTAGAGTGGTTTCGAATTTTTTATATTTTAGTATCAAAAAAGCATAAAAAAATAACGACCTTTAGTGACATTATATTTTTATTTATTAAGTTTCTGTTCTTTTTTTTTAACCAATTATCAGTACACCTTGAACAATATTGGAATGATTGATTAAAAAAGTTTGAAAATTTGTGGCAATTTTTTTTTTAAATTATCTATTTGACTTGTTTATATCAGGCTGTTAAGAAAGCCGCCATAAGTTGGACAGCAGTTTTTTTGCTTTAATCTCTTATCAACTCTTGAATTCATTTTGCCTAAGAAAGAGATTTTTGTAAATATCAAAGAGGAAATTATATCAAATTAACTGCATTTTCTTTCAAGCAAATTGATTAAAACTGTTTTTTATTTTCCCGCGTATTCTCCTATTATATAAGTACAGTACCACTTCAATAATCCGGACACATACATTTTAAGGGTCGTTTGGATTATCGAGGTTGTCGTGATTATAGAAGTTAACAATTTTGAAGCAATATTGATGAAATAAAACAAAGTTATCAATTCGTTTAACATATATTTATTAAAAAAAAAGAATTTGTATTAAGTGGAAAATATATACATTTACATTTGTAAAAATACATACATATTATGAATTATTAAAAAATTAACTTATTTTGGGTTGGATAATTTCGTTGAGGTAGTTTGTTCGTGCTTTTTGTTGTACTCTCTTCAATAATACAATTTCTTGCATATCAAAATGATTCTCCTTTGCCCATTGAATGCAAACTGCAAATGATTTCTTAGCATCTGCATGAGAGATCTTGGTTTTTATATCTATCGCCTCAATAACTTCATCAGAGTCTGTAAGATGCAAACGCGGATCCACGGTGGGGTTATAAGCTTTATGAATATACAAGTTCTCTAAGCTAGTCTATTCAGAATAAAGCATTTGTGCTTGAGTATTTATTTTAGCGTAAGCAAACAGTTCTTTTAAATAAAGCAAAACCAGTACAGTATAATTTAATAATATAGTATAATGCAAAACATTTTCAAGTCCAATGTAAACATAAATAAATATTTCCCATTTTTCTTCTTTAACAATACTTATGGATTTAAAAAGATTTAAAATATATTACATTTTCTTCAAAGAATCCTCACAGGTTTTAAAAAGATCTTTGATTAATGAGTTGGAGATGTGGCACTTGTAATGTGAAAGAGAAAAGCATGATTCAAGTACTAGTGCAATGCAACTATTACACTGCTGAAGTATATCCTCTTAGTCATACTCTTTTTAAAATTTTTCCTTCAAGTGGAGCAACTGCTGAAAGATCATTTTCTACATTTAAGAGGATTAAAACCTATTTGAGATCTACGACAATAGAAGAAAGATTGAACGGACTTGCTTTATTGAATATTCATTATGACATTAATGTGATTGTGGATCAAATCATCGATAGATATGCCAAAACACGGAAGCATGGATTAGATTTCGTGTTGTGATTAGATTTTTCAAACCGGGAGATTATGTACTAAGTCATTTAATCCAAAAATGTAAGCCACAAATTTTATATTTCCCTTTTAATTTTTATATAAGTTATGTAAAATGTTTTTTAATTCATGTACACATAAAGTCACTGATAATTGGTTAACTCTTTTTTATTTAATATATTCGAAAAACTGGTTTTTAAAATATCGCCCTTTTCGAGTTATTCCACAAAACGATTTTTACATTTTATAGAATATTTTGTTGCTTTTGATTTGATTTGGCGAACTACGATTGCCCCCTCCCCCCTAATTAAGCTTCTGGATCCGCCACTGGTAAGATGACATACCAATTCGCTTGAACTAACGTGTTGTATTATTTCTTCATAAAAAAAGTCGTATGCCAGTTCATCTACGCCAATTGCCCACTTATTGATATCCTCTTCAGTGATGTCTTTATTAAGAGTTAAAGTACCGATCATGTTTTGGAAGGATTTTAAGTTAGCATTGTTGGAAGCGGACTGCAGTTCAAGGCGTAATTCTTGAAGTAGTATTAAGTCTTATAGATAATTTTTTATCTATAAATGCGAATTTTTAAGTGGAGAAAAATACTTATTATTATTAGAAGCTTGAAATATTTTCATTTCCGGCAAGGGAAGAAATATTTCTTCGAATATGTTAAAATTTATTCTAATTGTAGGAAATTTTATCTATAAAAGAGAAAATTGGAATTATCATAAATAGAGATTTTTTTATGGGGAAAAGATATGGTTTTTTTCTCAGTGTAGGCTGTAAAAGTGCCGTACAATTTGGTGGTAAAAAAAGCACTTTGAAATTTGGGTCAAAATTAATAAGTTCTTTTGTACGATGTGAAGGAGTATTATCCAATATTAATAATGCCTTCAGTGGTCTATTAACCTGTGTTAGATATTTTTTACATCTGGAATAAAATATTTTTTGAACCAGTCGAAGAGTGTCGTTGACATCCATCCCTTTTTAGTTGATTTATATAGCACTGGTATTTTGGCATTTTTGAAAACTCTTGGATTAACAGATTAACCAACTACTAAAAATGGTAATTTATGCGTTCCTGTAGCATTTGAGCACGGCATATATGTTACACGATCTTTGGAAATTTTTCTTCCTGGAGCTGATTTTTCATTTGCATGCACCCATGTGTTACCAGGCAATACTCTCCAGGAAGCAGCGGATTCGTCTGCATTGTAAACTTGTTCTTCACACAAATCCATTTCAGAAACAATGTTGGCAAAATTTTTTTAAAATGCTCTACGGCATTTGTAACACTTGAAACTTTTTCACTTATCCAAAGCATCCTTTCCAGTCATCTGTACACAAAAGAATTTACCCTTTGCTCTTAAAATTTCGGAATAATTCGGGATATGATTGTTTCTTTGTTGCACAAACCATGTGTAAAGCGCTTCTTCTAATTTTGGATTTTCTGATTTCTATTTCCTAAAACAAACACTTATATTTTGAAAATGGTTTCAAATATTACTTACATTGATATAAATGTTAACTGGTCCATGATACATAGTCGAAACGAATTCGTTTATCTTCTTTTTGTTCTTTCTTATATCAAAAATCGTTGACTTGGTAATTTTAAATTTTTCAGCAACTTGCCTAATAGTTTCACCCTCATCCAGACTTTGCCTCATCCTTTTTTCTTTTAGAAGTAATGTTTTGTGCTTGCGTTTAATATATGAAAACGTATAACTTGATTTAAGCGCCTATAACTTGATAATAACAAAATTAAATAAATACACAAGTTTTCGCTTACAAGGAAAAAGAAGTTAACTTCGCTGTTGTAACGACAAGACTAATAAATTTGTGCAATAATTGCACAGCCTACTTGATAACTTCAATACGTTCATATATTGATAAGTGTGCGAAATCAAAAACGGTAAAATAACTGCCTTTGCATAAGAAAAAAATTTGTCCGGATTGTAGAGGAAAAGATTTGGAACTGTCCGAATTATGGCAGTGTCCGAATTATTGGCGTGTCCGAATTGACGCATGTCTGGACTGTAGAAGTTGTACTGTATTGTTACCTTGCTTCAAAATCATCAGAGATCCCTACCATTCATCGCATCCTCACACCTTCGTTGCAATAGAATAACTTTATGACAGTTTGCAAAATCTACCTTTGGCCTCAGCATGTTATCAACTAACTTTTTTCTTCTATACGATAGTAATAATCACAATAAAATTATAAAAAATTTTCGAAGTTCACTCAATCCTTCACGACATTCAATCCTTCAAGTTGTTTTGAAATTCTTTTATTACTGGACTAAGACTGGTAAATTCGTCATCAGAAATATTCAAAAATATCTGATCCGATTCCGTACACAATTTTTGGCATTCATGCTCTATTTGATCTAGAACAGACATGAACTTCCAGAAGCACAATTGCCCCAGTTGGCCCAGCTACAAATTTGTTTTATTTTATCAAATTTGTGTTTGCGTATTTGTAAAAATCATAGCTATTTATTTAATAATAACTAATTATTACTAATCGTAATCATTCGATTTTTTTAAAAGGTAAAATAATTAAGTACGATTCGTTTCTGTTTAGCTCAGTAATCAAATGATTATGATTACAAATAATCAAAAAATAACAATAACTTGAGATTACGCAAAATAATACAAAAGAATCAAAAGTAATCAAAAAAATAATCCGATTACTTTAAGAGAATATTTTTGATTATTTTAAGAATTTCAGTCTAGGTAAAAAAAAACTATAAAAACTATTCATAGGAACTATTTTTTCAAAAGAAAAATTAGACAAAGATTGCCGTCGTGGAGTGTTTACTATGCCGGCAAAAGAAAATATTCTTTCAACTGGCGCTGAGGACGTTAAAGGCGTATTGAAAGCCATACTTTTGCCAAATCATTCCAGCGCTTGAATTGTCATGCAAGTAGCAGAAGAGTTGTTATGTCAGTTGAGATTACTGATCGGGGGCCGAATCGCCGCATCCGTGAACGAGAATCTCATACGATTAATTTTTTCTTATACGAAAGCCGTTTCGTTCACGAAAGCCTAGTAAAAATAACAACACGTACAAAAAACGACAACAACAAACCCGATGTTCACCAATTTTTTAACAACAACAATTGCATGCAAAGGCAACAAAAACAAAGCTTCACTCGACGAGGCTGAGCTTGAGATGATTGTCCCGTTACTTGTGTAATATTTACAAAAACACACATGATTTGCTTTTATTTTGTTTGTTACATATAAAAATTGAAATTCAGTTTTGCCGAAGTGCTTTGACAACTTTTTTCTTTATTTTTTTTTTTTTTTGCATTATTGTAACGATGAGCAAAAGCAATAATGAGGACAGTTTTGTGTTTGTTTAAAAAAAAAAAACGTGGGTCCACCCAAGAATGATAGAAACAAGATTACGCGTTTCGCAATCCCGTTATCTAATGCTCTCTTTCTCAACTGAGTGCATGGCGTCA
The DNA here is from genome assembly GCA_943735915.1 of Pherbina coryleti. Classification (NCBI taxonomy): domain Eukaryota; kingdom Metazoa; phylum Arthropoda; class Insecta; order Diptera; family Sciomyzidae; genus Pherbina; species Pherbina coryleti. The sequence goes on along the minus strand of OX030949.1, from coordinate 47,513,457 downwards.
CACAGCACTTCTGCTTGACAAACACGTATGGAAATGTGCGATCGCTTAGGCAAATTGACGAAATTGAAAATAAATTTTTCGGAAAAGTAAAGTAAAAATATCTATTCTTCTCTATAAAAATATGAATATGTATTTTCATATACGAATTTTTATATACATATATGAATTTTTTAAACTTTCAAGATTTTTACCTCTTAAACCATTCGAGACCGAAAGTTTTATTACTTAGTAAATCAAAACTTTAATTGTTTTTATTTCAAGAAAAGCTCATAGTTTCGTATTTATATGGATGAAGAAATATATAATTTTTTAATTATCAAAATTCAAAGGATTTCACACTCGTGCACGGCGTATGACAAAATTAAAGAAATCACTGTCAATAATATTAAAAATCAGTGTTGCAAACGTCGTCTTCTAATGTCACATTATTATTCGATAACTTTTTTTTTTGTTTTGGTGGAAGTTATTCATTAATAGAAGCACTTGAAGTGAGCATACTTATAAGCATTATTAATGCAAAGTCATAAGCCGATTTGAAATATCATTGTGAAAAACTAAAAAACAATTTTAAAAGAATTAAAATACAAAAGCAAGTTATTTTCTTTGTGTAATGTGTTAGAAATGTGTCATTAGGCAATTTTTTTTACAAAATATTTATCTAGTAAATGAGAGAGTTTTCAGTGTTTTGTTTATGTTTTGTTTAATTTCACATGCAGTTATAGTAAAGTTCCCACCAGAGCTAATTTTTATTTGAAATGAAAGATGAATGTCTTGGTTTTATATTGGTGTTTTCCGGTTCTCCCCGATTTACCCCCTTTTTAAGTAATTCGCTAAAGAGTTGCATCATTTCACTCTTTTTTGCTAGTTTAGTTTATATTAAGGGGGTATTCTAGTGCAAAATTTTGAAAAATCTATGTTTTTTAGCATATTTTCGAAGATTATACCTTAAAGAATATATCCTTCAAAGAAATTTTTAAAATTTCAATTATTTACGGTGTTATAACTATTTTAGTATCGCAGCGAGTAAACCGATTCTGCCATAGCGAATCGAACAATAGGCGGCTGACGTTCTCTAACTACCTGGTGAAAAATCCATCAGGTCATTGTAATATATTTTATATCGCCGATTAACGAAATGTAGGTAAGTACAGCGATTGTTTATAAGACTTTGATTGCCTGTAACTTTGCTCAAATCTTTAAACGCTTTTTTCTCGAAGAATCCTATTTCCAACACTTTGGACATTATATCTTAAGTTCTAACAGACCGATTAACTTAAAATTTGGTGTGGGCCTTTTCTATATATCCCTCTATAAAAAAATATCTATTGAAAATAAGATATGATGATCAAAGCAAAGATGAATAAAGAATTAAAAACAACGGGAAATGAATCAGCATCGATAATTTTGCAACTATCGTTTTCAAGTTTTTTAAGGGGTGCACTAATAGAACGGATCCGTCTATGCTGAAAACGAAGAAAGATTGGACAAAAATATTGGCTAAATACATGAATTTGTGCTGACCCCCCTACTTGTGATCTTAGGGGTCCAAATCGATTTTCAATTAACGTTGACTATGTCTTTATAATCATAATACATTTATTGTACGTCCCTCAAGACGCGTTGCCCTCTGTCGACAAAGAAGAATCACAGAGTGTATATTATATAGAGTGTAATTATAAAAATAAGAAAGTAATAAAAATGCCATGTAAAGCTTCTTGAGAACAAGAACATTACGTTCATCGCCGTTCGGAGTCGGCGTTAAGCCTGTAGGTCCGGTTCTTGGTCAATTGTGTACATACTTAATAACACGCACACCACAATTGATCATAAGAAGCTAGGTCAAAGTCCTTTCAAGGGCTGAAATGGCCAGTTATTTATTTTATTTATTATGAAATAAAAAATCACTCGTTCCAGGTCGTCAAAACCTCAGTTAGAGAGTTTAGTTTAAATTCATTGAGTTAATTTTATTGAGTAAGCATTAAGTTAATTTTATTCAACAAGAATGTGGACAATGTCCACTGGACAAATAAGAATAGTTTTTTAATGCCGCATTTACAATGGAAACAATAACACTTAATGCACATAAAGCAGATGACGGTCATCTTACATCATTGAAACATTACATAACAATAACCTTGCTTGTGAAATAACCATTTTTTTTAACTTTCGTGTTAAAATAGAATTTCTTATAAATTTTAAATTATTTATTTGGAAAGGTCGTTAACTAACTTTTCTGCTCGATAAGATCAATTTGCTTGAGTTAAGTTTACTTAGTTACTATTTTCGATATGACTACCTGCAACATTAATAGAATTCTACAAACATTTATTCAATTTTGATCTAACAATTATATTAAAGTAAGGCAATTGAAACTTAGGTAGGCACTCAGGAAACAAACAAACAAAACAAAAAAAAAAAAAAAAAAAAAAACATAAATTGATTTTATATGCACGAAATTTCAAGACAAAAAGTATCATTCGCCTTAGAAAAAGTTACTTTGATTTATGCAAATATGATAAATGATATCAAAGTTTATACCATGTTGCAAATGTGCTAAGCTAACATCCATACAAAAGTCTTTGTAGGTCAAAATATGTTTTATACAATGCCAAGTTCTTCCTCGACACATCTCATTCTGTTATAACTAAACATTTGGACTTAAGAATATTGTCACATCGATACAATCAATTAATGTAAGTGTCAAAACAAGTTAAGCAAGCCAATGAAATTTTGTTTTTAGATCTACGCAAAACCCACATGAATCAACTTGACGCATTGAATAAAGCATGAATAAGTTTTTTTGATGTGGTTTCAGCGGTAATGGAATGAGTGCGAGTGAGTGAAAGTAAATATTTGGTGAGGTTCTTGTTGGTTTTGTCATACAAGATATATTATACATACATATTTATATATGTATATGTTTAATTATATATGCGTATATTACACCGTTCGACACATGTCTGTTCACGTGAGAAAATTCAATTTATTATGAAAGAAGGCTTATAATAAAATAACTTTCTATGTACGTTTCTTATAAGGCCAGAACGATTTTTATTTGCATTTTGTTTTGTTTCTTTTTTTCTTTATGATTTTCAATGATCTTTTCGAAACCAAATATTATCATATTTTATTATTTAATGTTTTTTGAATCCTAAAAATGGTACGTTGATAGACTTAATAACTATATTTTTTTACTCCTATAACTGTAATAATTATGACTCCTTTATTAGTTATTATATTTGAATGAAATTTTTTGATGTACTTAACTAAAGATCTATTTAATAAAATCCTCTTCTGCATCAATAGCGGCTTCAACTCTTTGTCGGAAACGTCTGCATGCCCGAATTAAGTGGTCTTTGTTTGTCATTATTGTGGTTATAGCTGCAGTTAGTGACGTAATTGTTTTGTGAGGATGTTTGCTAGTCTCCCTTTCAACAATGCCCCACACAAAATAATCCAAAGGGTTGAGGTCGGGAGAGCTAGGAGGCCAAATGTTTGGGGTAATATGGTCATACATATTCTGGTACATCCATCCTGGTAATCTTACGTCCTCGTGGCCTTATGTGAGGGAGCAGAATCCTGTTGGAACATATATGGTCTCCCATCACGTACGCTATATATCCAAGGCTTAATAACTGTTCGTAAAACCTCAATATAAGCAGCTGTATTCTCCTGAAGTCCTTGGGAACAAAAGTGGGGTGACATGACATGTCCTTCACTGCTCATCACTCCCAAAATCATGACTGTTGCCGCAAATTTAGTATGCATGAAATGGGGAACTTCCCTAGGATCCGAACATAACCATCTGTCGTTCTTTCGGTTTAATTTTTGATCCTGGTCAAAATTTTTGTGTCATCGGAGAAAAACCAAAGTATGTTTGGGGTTTCTGGATGCTTTAGCATGTTCAAAAGCGTTTTTCTGCGGATGACACGTTGCGCTTTCGTTTGTTGCTACATAAACTGACCTCTTCGCATCACATACAACTTGTAACGAATGTCTTCGTGGTTGACCCGATGAACAGTTCATTCAGAAACATGAAGGTCTCTCTATATGGCTCTTACTGATTTCGAAGGCTCTACATTAATAATGCGCTGAGCTTGAGATACAAATTGAGAACAAGTGTCCGAAATTTCTGTAGACCTTTTTCATGCTTTTCCATAGCACTTTCCACGTCGTCAGTACATGCTTCCAACTTCTGGCGAATTTTGTAAACTAACGAACGGGTGACCTTAAAAAAAATTGCTATTTCTAAATCACTGGGATTTGCGTGAACAGGCACGATTACAGCATGGCGTTTCATTTCCTTGGTTAATTTTATGTCCTTTATTGATTATCTGAAAAAAATTTGAAGAAAAAAGGTAACACTTACTTGTTATAGTCCCACGTTATTGGTAAGTGACAGTCATTTGAAAAAATTGTAATTTTCAGTTTTAATAAAGAGAAGGAATGGATTGTCAAATGTTATGGTGAATCTTCTCCACCAAAATAAACCATTAATTATTGGTCTCACAAGCACTTTTGGTGAAGAGCGTTCAGATCACCCAGAAGAGGTAACAACTGCAGAACTAATCAACAGAATTAATGATATCAAATTAGACAATTCAATAGTGTAAGTTCATGAGATAGTTGAGTCTATAGAAGAAATCAACTGACACGGTGTTTTCCATTTTGTGCGTTGATTAGTAACCTGTGATTAAAAATATAAATACCTGAATCGGTACAAAAAGTACAAACTAACAATGGATTTCGCCAAGTGAAAGTTTCCCAAACGGCAAAAGATACACCAAATGGGCTTAAAGGTTTGGGGAAATTCCTTTGAGATTATCACGGCATATTTCTCGTATTGATCGACCATCTTCAAAATAGAAAAAAAAATAAAAGGTGAATATTGTTTACATTATTGAACCTTTTGAACTATGCACTCAAAGCAAATCGACCACATTTAAAGTAGAAAAAGTTTTCATCACATAATTCATTGAAAGCAATGGAAAAATTCAATTCCGGGTATTAACGAACCGCAAGAGATCGCACAAGGGAAAAAGTTTTACATCAAATGAAGACGTTGAATTTTAAATTGGAGTCGGCATGAAACTAGTAGATCCAGTTCTCGATCGATTGTGTACGGACATTTAATAACACGCACAACACAATTTGATCATAAGAAGTTCGGTCAAAGTCCCTTCAAGGGCTAAAATGGCCAGTTTATTATTATTATTATCCTTGTCATACATATTTTCCCAATCTTTGTTCTAAATCCTGTCCTTAGCTGGTCCAAATCTTTGTCTATTCTTTACCTCAATCCTTGTTCTCATGCATTTTTCAATCTTGCCATAAATGTGGCTTTAAGTGTGCCTAGGTCTTTGTCCTAACTCTTGTTCTAATCTTTTTTCGAAAATTCTTTAAATTCTTACCGAATTCCATGATCTATTTCCAAATCTTTATCCTACTTCTTGTAAAAAATTACTATATATTTGCTCCTAAAGGCCTTCTAACTGGTCTATTAAAATGAATTAAATAAAAGAAAACTTAAATTTTAAAATTTGAAATAAATTTGAAATAAATGAACAATAAAGAAAAAAATGGCACACATAAGTCGCATAACCGCCTTTAATCAAGCCTGACTAGAATTTCTCATGTGTGCAACCAACAATCATGTTTTGTTGGACTGTGTTATATATTCGAAAACTCGTCATTGATACGGATACTATGGCAGTGTTGCCAGAGAGACAAACTGAAATTTACCACTATTTGGAAAAGAATTTACCACTTTCGGAGAAAATTTACCTTTTCCCAAAATAAAAAAAATTAAAAATTTTTTAGATGATTAACAACCGTTATAATTTTTTTGTTAGTATACATATATTTATCTCTCATCAACAAGTTGACCGTCAACTCTTGACGTATATAAACAGGGACTTACCGGCTATTTTGTTTTGCTATTTTTTAATTTAATTCAATTCTTGCTTTTACCCCTCTTACATTGGTCCAGAGTTGAAAGCAATTTTTTTGACGTACTCTTTTGAACCCAAAAAGTAACGGTATAACACAAGCGTACCGTCAATTTTACTCCTTTCTTCTCAGCCAATTCGCCGCAATTGGCCAACAAACTCGAAAAATTGCTGTCAAGTCTTGACCAATGTAAAAGCGGCAAAAAGTCCAATGCAACTAGAGATGGATAATTTAAATTTTTTTCTTTTATTTTGCTACACAGGATGATTCACAAGAATATTAAACTGATTGTGAATATGTTCAGAGAGGTAACAGTAACAAGTCTAAAAGAATTATTATTTTCCCAAAATTTACCAATTTTGGTCAAAAATTACCTTTTTTACCTCTGCCCAAAAAATGAGTCAAAAATTACCTCAATTAGGGAAATTTACCTCAATCTGGCAACAGTGTACTATGGAGATGAGCTGCTATGGACCATGGTATAATAATACATGGTAGCATTGACAACTGCTTATTTTCTCTTCAACAGGAAAACATAAACTGTCAAAAACAGCTTTTTGTGGAAATACATCAGCAGATGCTGTGGTTGTTGTTTTTTTTTCACTTCAACGTTTTCAACATTGCTTGTGTTTTCAATGGCGGATTGTGAGCGCTCTCTTTTTGAGTATATTTTTTGACAGTATATGATTTCCCAAGCAACTGTCAATGCTACCATGTATTATTATACCATGCTATGGACACGAAGCAAGCTTCGTAGCCAACTGAGAGCAATTGAGAGCAATTGAAAGCACAGGCTTATGTACTAAAGCACAACCCGAAACAACAAAGCAAAGACAAAAGACAAACACAGAAACAACATAGAAGCTTTAAATGTAGTGGTGCTCATACCCGGAGATGAGCAATGTTTGAAGAAATTTATTTGTTGCAACGAGTGGAAGCATTCATTAGTAAGATTTAGGAAGAGCAATAATATTCTTATATTAAGCAAATAATTTGCTATTTTTGATATTTTTTTAAGAAAATTGAAAATTAAGCCTCATTTGCTCAAATCAAGCACAAAAACTAAAAATAAAAGAAAAATAAAGTAAATAAATTATAAATTTATAATGAGCATATATTTATAAAATTGAGTAAAAGAAATTATTGCTTGAAACAAGAATAAAATACTAGATTCTCGAATCTGGAACAAGACTTGAATCAAGAAAATATTATCTTAATTTAAATAATCGCAGAAAATTATTTTGGTTTTAAGCAAATTGTTTACTTGAATCAAGCCAATTTTTCAAATTTCAATTTATATTGTAATGTTTATAAACAGTATGTAAGTCCAACATGTCTCCAAGTAAAGTAACAGATAAGACACTGCACCTTCGAACCATGTAACAGTTTGTCAATCCGCACCATCTGAAATATGTTTTCATGTAAACATGTTGTGAATTATAAGCATGGCATTAAAAGTTGAAGTGAGAAACATTTGCTTGATTATAATAAGAAAATTAAGTTTATAATATCAAGAAAACCTTCTATTATTAACGAAATTGTTTACTTGAATCAAGCAAATTATTCTAGTTTTTAATAAATTCTTTACTTAAATCAAGGAAATTGTTCTTAATTCAAGGAAAGTCAATTTCTCAGATCAAACAAATTATTCTAGTTTTGAGCAAATTGTTACTTGAATCAAGCAAATTTTTCTCACTTCAAGCAAATATTTGTCTCGAATATAGAAAAAATATTCTTGAGTTTAAAGCAAATATTTCTTGAATTAAGCTTTTTTTTATTAATATCAAGTGTTTTAAATTTACTCAATTTTAGCAAAATAATGCTTGAATTAGAAATTTACGCTTAAATGTAAACTGATAGCCTATTTGCTTGATTCAAGCATAGAATGGTTGGTTTTTTTTTTCGTGTATAGGGCAGGGTATCATACTTTGATGTGCGCGCTCACACTCTTAATTAAGACTCTAAGTGACTCTGCTCTAACACACTCCAATTGTAGGTGTGTGTGTAAGTATGCGAGTATAAAGTTACCCAGCGAACCAAAAGTATATTTGTTTTAAGTAGTTTATATAACTTTGAGGGTATAAAATTAGTTCTATGCCGCTGCACTAAAATGTTTCTCAAAATAAAACAATTTCTTGCTTGCTAGTTAATATATTCACAAAATTTAAAAAAAAAATACCTTTTAAAAGTTCATAACCATGATACGAAAAATGTATAATTTACGTACATTTCAATTTTCAATTTTTTAAAAATTTTTTGACGTGACAACCTTATGTTTAAGCATATTTCCTAAATGCATCGCCATTCCATGGAACTGTTACTGAATGGTTGTAGTTGTTATGATAAAAGTAATGTCACGACAGTAAAGTTTGATTCTTTGACTTTGTGACAAAAATAAAAACAAAATTAAAGACGTCATCGGGACGCGGACGAACCTTTCTAAGTAATGAAACTTCAAATTTATTTCATGGGAATATAATGCGCTATGTATAAACCATTAAAACCATTAAATAATTTTTCATGTCATGTTCTATTTAACGATTCTTCAGTGCACATCTTAATTTTATATTGTTGCTTCATTTACTAAGCAACAGACTCGCCTGATTTTCAAATTAACAACTACTTCATGTCATACATTATTGACAATTCGCCCAATTTCAATTCATTCCTTCAAAAATGCCAAGAGTCTTCGGTTTAAAAAACCTAATGGTTCAATTAAAGCTGATTTTTCATAAAAATATCTTTGATAAAAATTCTTATAAGCAATGATTATCTGTTCATTGGCCGTCGCTCGAATAATGTCAATCAATTTGCCAAGATTGAATGGTTTGAATACGTGACATTTTTTGAAATTTTTGTAATTTTAAACAGTGAAAAATTTGTAAAAATTTAATTTTCGAAAAAATCTAGTTCAAAATATTTTTTGTAAATTCATCTAGATGTAAATTTCAAATCGGTCAAGATGTCAATGTCAAGATTTGAGCAAAAACGTTCAATTGACATCGAGTGACACATGAATGAATACATCAATGTATACAGGCATAGAAATTTTTCGTTCACTGCAACTGAAAAATTTTCCAACTAAACTTCGTTTGCGAGTTGTATTTGCCACAAACTTAACTTTGTCAACTTAAAAATTTATCTTATATTTATACATACCGCAAGCTATTTCGGTCATTATTATTTATTATACGAATTGTCTTTCCCCCTATGTCCGTCCGTCTTCTTATGGATTGTACTCATCGCACTTCTGTTGCTGTCTCCGTCCGCGTATTGTCCATAAAGTTACTGCGAATTATAAGCGTTGTGTGTATACAACGAATGGAAAAATAAAGGAAGTTTTCAGTTGGGAAAAACAATTTTTCAATTGCTGCAATTTAAAATGTCAGGAAATGTCACATAAAATAAGCAAAAAAATATTTGAAAACAATTCCTTTTCTTTTGATGATTCGGTCAAAGACCACCAGTTTAGAAAACACTTCCTGCTGATGATGAACAAAAATCCTACAAGGCTTTTATCACACATATTTTAATATTTTTAATTTTTTTTTTTTGCATGAAAATTAAATTTTCAATATGTCTCAAAATTATGTGAATCAACGAAAAACTGACGTCAAGTAATGACAAAGTTAACTACGCTACTGGCAGTGTAAACACCAGAAACAGTTACCAAACTATTATAGCCAAACTATCATTAAATGTGTAATGTAAACATGATATTAGGTGGTAGTGCGAGGCGACCCGCAACCTTTGTTAAAAAATATATTAATAATTTTAAACAAAGTGTCAACGCACTTTGCCAAAGCTAGAGACGTGTCGGTTTCAAAAAAGTCACTCAGTCCTGTCTGAGTCCGTTGTCTAGTCGTCTGAGTCTAACGATGTCCTTATCTAACTACACTCAAAGTGCGAGCAAAAATAACTTACTCTCACCGAGTATGAAATGAGAATTAAATCATTCTCATCCCAAGTCTAGCTATTGTCAATTGTTTTTACTAATCAAAATCTAATCTCTTGTTATATATAATTCTGCATATAATTTTAATTAATAAAATAATTAAAAATAGTAATAAAATATATAATAAATAAAAAATATATAATAAAATAAAAAATACCAAAAATAGACATAAGTAATACACAAAATAATTTTTAATTAATAACTGTATGATAAGAAATAAGTAGCGATTAAAAATAAATAAAGAAGAAACTTACGAGAAATAATATATAATATACTATAAATAGTAAACACTGTATAATAAATAATAATAATGAATAAAAATAAAAATTAAACAGATAATTTACTATCTCAAATAAAAAACTTGTTTGAATAAATATTAACAAAAACTTAGCTCATCTAAAAAAGAGAATGAGGTTTAATGAATAAAAAGTTGGATATTAGGATAGGATTTTCCCATTGCTAAGTGGGAGCTTAACAATATGAACGAAGGAAGCCGAAAAAATATAAAAAGATATTCAAACCGATGAAAAAAGTGAAAAACGACCTATTGCCTAATGCCTGGTTAAAGCCGTGTAGGCGCGTGTGTTTCCTTTAAGAATTCTTTTCGCTTACCACCAAGTAAACTCATCAGAAGGATTTAAAAATAAAAATTATTCTTCCGACCCTCTATAGACTGAATGTTACACATTCGAAAAAACTAAAGCTAATCAAAAGAAATTTTTAAAATTATAATAAACATTCATGTCTAATTAAGGTACTATTACTGTCTAGAATATTAAAAATTAACATATATTCAACAATTTTTTTTCTTTTTCTTTATTATATATGGTTATCAAACTTTTTTTACAGTATTAAACAGTTCTTGAAGATTACGAAAAAATTTTTTTATTTTTATTTTCTATTAATTGTACATTTAATATAGGGCCCTGGAATTGCTCTTTTCAAAAAAACACTGCTGCTAAAAAAATGGCGGACATTTGAAAATGTTTTTAAAAAATCGCCTGTTTTCAACCTTTTTTCAGATTCAAAAATTTTATATATTTTTTTGTGGTCAAATTGTGGTAAACTATCACACAGGATATAAAAACAAACAAAATGCTACAAAAATTATTAATAACGGCCTAGTAGATCTGGAGATTAACTGTCCGCCAGTTAAAAAAACCTATACTCGGGAAAAATGCGTGCAAAGTTTTTTTACTCCTGCGGGCCGAGAGCGCGCTTCAATTGAGTCGTTATATCTCGACTTTGAATTTTGATTTAATGTTTTGGACAGTTATTATTGCAGGTATAAGGAATCTAAAAATGTAAAAAAAAAAATTAATTTTTTTAAATTTCTAGACGGTAATAATACCTTAAAAAACATTAAGCATGTTGATCTGTTCATAAAAAGAAAATACAAACACAAGATAATCATGCACTCTTTTTATAAATTATACACACACACACACACACACACACATTCATACGAACAAAAGAAAAAATCAAAAAAAGCTACTTTAAATGATAATAAATTAAAATAAATACCTTGAAAATATCTTTTTCAGTCTGCACGGATCTTTAACTATATTTAAAAACGAACGACAATTATTTTAAATATTTTTAAATGCATTTAATAAATGTAAATATGATTTTGTAAACCAAAAGTTCGTTATACTGGAAGTTAAATTGAAAAATATAAATTTTCATATAATAACAGTGTTTACAAAGTTTGCCAAAATCTCAGGCAATAAAATTTCATAGGTAACATTCCAGGCTCATTTTCATAATTTCGCACACCAATACATACCTTTTTCCCCCCCTCGACAAATTCCTGCGGACGCCCATGGTCTTATTTCTGAGCAATCATTTTACAATCATATCAAAGATTTCTTTAGGAGTCTTTTTATTGCCTACTAATAAAACACGCACAAAAAATAGTCTTTTAAGAGTCTTATTTCTGAGCAATCATTTTGCAATCATATCAAAGACTCCTTTAGGAGTCTTTTTATTGCTTACTCATAAAACACACAAAAAATACTCTTTTTTGAGTCTTATTTCTGAGCAATCATATTACAATAATATCAAAGACTCCATAAGAAATATTCTTTTTAGAGTCATTTTTTGAGGCACTCAGAAAATGTTTGCAGGGCTAGAGACTGAATGAAAAAAAAAAAAAAAAATACAAAGAAACAAAATCTTAAATATAAAATATTATATATGATTTCTTAACTAGTTTATGATAAAAAATTCATTATTTGTTTTAAAATTGAACAATTTTATATTTATGATACGTCACAAGCAAGCTCCAAGTTAGTAAAATCAAAAATTTGTTAAAGACAAATATGAACTCGAAAACGCTCGCAAACCTTAACTTTTCGTCAGACCTTTGCTTGCGGTTAAGTGGGTAGTACTTTTATTACTATGTCTGCCTTTTTACCATTTCGTTGTCGTCTATGTTAACTAGGCGCTTTAGAAATGGTGAACTTTTGTGCTTTGTGCACAATAAACGTATTTTAAATTAAGTATTTTTAACTATCAGCATTTGCATTTGCTGCTTGTTTTGTTGATTTTTGGCTGGTTATATCCTTTATCGATTATTTAAAAGTTTCAACGTGCAACATTTTCAATTTTCGCTCAAACGCTCTATTTGCCAAATATTTAAAATGAATATTAATTAATTAAAATGGCAACATCAGCAACAACAAAAAGCAGCTCTTTAAATTAGGTCAGTGTCTGTTGTTTTCTCCTGGTACGAGCGAATATAAACTATGTATTCACATATTAAAATTTTTTTATTTTCCCAACAGATTGTTTTAAAAGCATTTATTTATTCTGGGTTGCCGTTGGAATACTTTGCTTGAATAGGGTTGACATTTGTTCATTCGAGAAAATAATTCCTTTTTTAAATTCCACAAAAAATTTTTTTTTAAATCAGCTATTCAAGAATATTGCTTCGATATAAAACATTTAGCCAGTTAATATTAAAATAAAAAAAAAAACAATAAATTAGGCATTTCAGCCCTTGAAAGCACTGTGACCGAGCTTCCTATAATCTTTTTTTATAACACAAACATTTTGCGTGTTATTAATTGTTTGTATACAAATGATCGAGAACGATCATAAAACTACTAGTTTTATGCCATGGTATAATAATACATGGTAGCATTGACAACTGCTTATTTTCTCTTCAACAGGAAAACATAAACTGTCAAAAACAGCTTTTTGTGGAAATACATCAGCAGCTGCTGTGGTTGTTGTTTTTTTTCACTTCAACGTTTTCAACATTGCTTGTGTTTTCAATGGCGGATTGTGAGCGCTCTCTTTTTGAGTATATTTTTTGACAGTATATGATTTCCCAAGCAACTGCCAATGCTACCTTGTATTATTATACCATGGTTTTATGCCGACTCCCAACGCATAATGAATGTGCATGTTCTCAATAAACAAGGCATTATTTACTCTCTGAGATTTGCCATTGTCTGCAGAGAGGTGACAACCGATCAGAAAAATTAATTTCAATTGAATATAACTTTATCTTGTTTTACCTGGATTTCGAACCTGGGCTCGCATTGGCATCGATTGGCCTACAGACTGTTTAACGCACTCGGTCGCGGCCGCCACTTTTAGGGCTTAATTTTATATTAATATTAACGCTTTTATTAAAAAATTCTCGGCTATTCTGAAAATAAGCAGACCAAAGCTCAATCGATGAGCCTCAAATAAAAAAAAATTACTTTGATTATAATGAAAAATTTATGATCAAAATAATAAAGTTAAAATTCTTTGACAATTAGTGATGTGGAATTGAGTTCGTAACCAACATGTTTGAGTTCTAATATTTTGTTAGTGGGTTGTTACATTTCTGCTTTTATAAGCTGATGCTTCAATAATATTGACGAAATTATTGAAATTTACCGTGTGACGGGTTATGTTTAATATATTGCGTTAGATATTAAAAAGAAGTTGGTACTGAGAAGTGTACACAATATATCAAGGTATATTCAACAAGGTAGTGTTAGTAGTTGAAATTCTCTCTTGTGATGGATACAGCACCTGTCAAAATCGGCATTTTACGAATAAAAGCACAGTTTTCTATTCGCTGTTTTTTTTTTCTTTTTTATATTTTTTTTGTGTTTGACAGCTGCTGTACACATCTCGCCGACACGAGACTACCTTGTTAAATATGCCTTGCAATATACCATAACTTTTTATTTGCTGTCAAAAATTCCCAAAATGTACTCAAGAGCTCAAGCACACAACCAAAGAACTGCAGGGTATCACCAGAGCGCTTTCTCTTTCTCACAAGAACTCTACAAAGAGCTTCGGATCGTGAATACCCCGATTGTTTAGAGCACCGATCGCCAAATTGTTTACAATATGATTGCAAAAATATTAAAAAACAAAAAGCAATATATTTAATTTACTGTGCAAACTTCAATTTTTGAGATAAAACTATTATTTATATATTTTATATTAATCTCTGAATTATTCCCTTTACAAAGACGTAAAAAAAATTATGGAATTTTTTTTTCGGCTGCCGTGGCGTAGTTGGTAGAGTGTGTGGCCCATACGCCAGACAACCCGGGTTCAATTCTCACCTGACGCAGAAAATTATTCAATTGAAATAATTTTTCTGTTCGGTCGTCACCTCTCTGCAGACAATGGCAAACCTCAGAGAGTAGAGAAGACTGGGTACGGTTGAAACTGTGAACGGTTGACACAAGCGAACATCTTGCCACCATGCCTGATGAGGTTGAGGGGTATACGCGGAGAACGAAGCGGGCGACAAATCGAAAAACGAGTTTTTATGATGCTTCGCGTACTATGGTTGTGTATAGGAGGGGGTCCATTGGGTTTTTAACGGCAAAGTAAATATTTTTTTGTTCGTACATTTTTGCAATTATTATGGTTTTATTAAAATAAAAGTATTGAGAGTTTTATATCCTTTTCATTGAATTTTTTAGAATATGGCTGTATGATTAGTTTTTATTTCAATTTTTTACCGATCATTCTTACTGTGAACCGTTTTATATCTGGTTGGTGGTTGGGGACAGTTGAAACAGTTGAAAAAAATCGTGTTTATGTTCATGATGTTCAACTTTACCATTACGAGTCGTAAAATATTATTAGATGATGAATAAAACATGTTAACTTATTATATTTTGTGAAATTTGCATGTGTTTCAATTGACCCCAGGCACTGTTTCAACCGACCCTGGAATGGAAACGGTTGAAATTTGAGTTTGCACATAAAATACAATACAGTAATCTCAAATTACATCGCCCATTAAAAGAGCAATATATGGTCTTATACTGGACCTACAGGCTTAACGCCGACTCCGAACGGCGATGAACAGAATGTTTTTGTTCTCAAGAAGCTTTACATGGCATTTTGATTACTCTCTGAGGTTTTCCATTGTCTGCAGAGAGGTGGCGGCCGTACAGAAAAATTATTTTAATTCAAATAATTTTCTGTCGCTGCTGGGGTTCGAACCCGGGTCTCCAGGTTCGTTGACATAGAGGCCACGCACTTTAACCAACTACGCCACGGCCGTCACGCTTTTATTAGAGGGCGCTGAAAATGGCATTAAAAAAAAGACATCCAAAACGGTTCGATGGATATGGCCTTTCCCATGTATCGGAAACAAAAAAATCAAACGACATTTTAAAGCATAGACCTTATATTAAGCATTCCCTCTACGCAAGACCCGGGGTTTATAAAAAACAAAAAAAAAATATATATTATTTTATGATCTTTATAAAATATTTCAATTGAATAATGTAATTCTATATGCAAGTTTAATCTATACTGTTAAAGATTAAATTACTATACTATTTTAAATCAAGGTGAACATTTTTTGTTGCCACTAAACTCACAAAGAACTGGTCCGATTTTTATGAAATAAGTCTTAAAATATCACATTTGTGCTGCGAAAGGATATAGGGGTATTTTCTTTACGAAATTTTAATAATAAGTACCTTTAACTAAAGTGTAAAGTTTTTTCAAAAATCATCCGCATTCACATGATCATTAGCGGGTATGGGCAGAGAGCGCTGAGTGCAAAAATTGAGAGCAAAGGCTTATGTAGCAACACAAAACGCAATAACAAATCAAAGAAAAAAGACAGACACAGAAACAACACAGATGCTTTAAATGTAGTGGTGCCCATACCCGATAATTAGCAACTATGGCAGAGAGCGCTCTTGGAGCGCTGAGAGCAAGAATTGAGAGCAAAGGCTTATGTAGCAACACAAAACGCAACAACAAATAAAAAAAAAAGACAAACACAGAAACAACACAGATGCTTTAAATGTAGTGGTGCCCATACCCGATCATTAGCCATTCATGCGATTGCGCTGCGAGATCTTCAATAAACTCCATGTTGCTCTCCACTCACTCTATTCTCTCTTTATTATCAGTAAGCACAATACAACTTAATAAACAAACTAATACATATACTAGATACATACTTTGCTGCGCTTAAAACAAAAGAACAAATAACTTCTCTACACCAATTGATAATTGGATCGAAGTAGATCAGAGAAGGGCACGAACCTCAAATTTGAGGAATGACGTAACATTTCTGTATACACATACAGCAGTCAGCGTTGATCAGCAGAGATCAGTATGCTACGAAACTTTAAGCAGGCAACATAGCGTTCATCTGTTTCGCTTTTTTATATGATTTTTTAGCTTTCAGTGTAGCAAGCTGAGTGCGACCCATATACATTCACATAATGTCGGTGTGTGGTGTGCCCATCTCTGAATAAGATTCAAATATGTTGAAATTAGGTTTGATTTGGTGAATTAATCCAACATTGAGTTTTGTTACATGAGGATTCACTAATCAGTGATCACCTTCAGCATGTTCAAGAATTTTTTTTTTATATGGTGTTGTTCGGCTCTATCTCTCTACACTTTCAATGAGACTCAATTCGACTTGATGTATAGTATGTTTTTATGTATGTTTATTTATTGTTTCGCGACATGCAACATTTCTACACATGTTTTGATCAAGAATGATAGAAACAAGATTACGCGTTCCGCAGTCCCGTTATCTAATGCTCTCTCTTTCAATTGAGTGCATGACGTCACAGGGCACATCTGCTTAACAAAAACGTATGCAAATGTGCGATCTCTTAGGCAAATTGACAAAATTGAAAATAAATTCTTTCGAAAAAGTAAAGTAAAAATATCTACTCTTCTGTATAAAAATATGAATATTTTCGTATACGAAAAATATGAATTTTTTAAACTTTTATTATTTCTATCTCCTAAACAATTCAAGACTGACAAAATTTTATTGCACCAATGGGTTAAGGAGGTCCATATACATATCATAAAAATAAGAAAAAAAAAAATATTTAGGCGTGGGTGTGGGAGTAAAATTATTTCAAAGTCTGACAATATCGCTTGTGACATCATGATCTCTTTCTCTCTCATTTGCGGAACGCTTAATCTGGTTTCTATCATTCTTGTGTTTTGATCGTAGTTTTCCTGTAATTTATAAATGTGCAAGAGAAACAAACTGACTTTTTACTTTTATAAGTAAGGGTCTTGTGATTGATTAAAAACATTTTTAAAGCTTTTCAATATTAATTGTAAAAAATTTCTATTTGCTATAAATTGTGCTATAAAAGGTGACACGAATGTGTTTGTTGACTTGAAAAAAAAATTATTTACGTGCCTACTTACTATTCGATAATGACTTGTATGACTAATATTCGATAATTTTATTGTTATTTATTCACTCACATTCAGCACATATACTTATGACATGCTTTTGTAAAATAATGTTAGTTCGTTATTATTTAATTATGAGATATAATGACATAGCTCAAGTAACAACATTCTTATTGAGAAATGCTTTGACTGCCATCAATTTGATATATTCATCAGCCTGCCGTCATCAGACTTTAATTGATAAGATAATTATGAAGAATTAGTTTGATTATTTTCTTCTCTAATTGAGGGATACGTAGCTTCAAATGTTATTTAATAACATGATACATGTATTCAGCTTCAATGACAACTGTGTAAAAAACAAAGTCGAGTTACTCCTTTGGTTATACTTTTTATAAAGTTCATCAAGGTAATAACATCAACTTTGGGGGCCAGTATTAAGTCTAAGTGGCATATTGTTTGGGTAAATTGCTTTGGCCTTAAAATTTTAATACATTTATTAATGCGTCTTTTGTGCTTTGTATGTATGTATTTCTTAAAGTCTGAATTTTTACTTGTATTAAATAATGATTTCGACAAAAGACAGTGCTTTCTTGAGTAAAGAATTTACACCAACAACATAATCACTGTTCATTAATATTACTTTACTTACACAAACACATTTCATTTACTAATGATGTTGTAGTTATTTGTATGTCTTCATCTTGTGGCACACAATTCCCTTGACCACCGACTCCTTCCTCTTTAGAACTTGTGTTGTTCTTGGAAAAAGTTTTTTGCAAAAAACCAAAAAAAAAAAAAATTACAATCTGGGAAAGCAGACACCATTATATAACTAAGCTAATGAAATTTTTCAAAAGTTAATGTTTTAACTTAAAGCAAATGCACATTTATAAATGAACATATAAAATGTCTCCCAGTCTCTGGCTTAAACTTGTAACCAAGGATGGTTAAACCTGAATTTGTTATTGTTATTGAATTTTGAAATTCAATTCAGAAATTTTGAGACTGGATTAACCTTCTGTTTGGCGCAGTTGATCTATTTGATACCAGCGGTGATTTCTTTTTGTTGTAACTTTTTTCAGTTAGATGATAGTTGTTCGAAATTTTGCGTATCTTATTCTTTTTGGCCCCATTCACTAGTAAATATTTTAAGTGTGTCAATAAGACAATAATTATTTTGATACATTGCGAGCGTGCCCATCTCATTAGCATTTATAAATTTACTATTTTGTACAACTGATAAGTCAATATTTCATACGAGGGTTGATACTTATATTTCGAAAATTAATATTAAGACCGAATTTTTTTGTTTGTTTTACGAAATATTCTCCTTTATGATTAATAAATTTTTGCATGCGTTCGAACCATTTGTCAAAACATTTATTCCATTTCACTTGAGACACCTCCAAAACGTAGTTTTTTAACGCATCTATGGCTTCTTCTGGTCTCGAAAATTGTTGTCCACGCAGTTAGTCTTTGAAGTACGGGTACAAATAGAAGTCATTGGGTGCCATATTAGGACTGAAAGGCGGACAAACCATTAATTAAAAAACGCCTTTGTCTGAGCTTATGTGTACACTAAGGGAAATAACGCATATTAACATTATCCACGCCTGAGTATAAATTTTATTTAAATATTTACGTGGATAAATCAAATATTTTCCATAAAACTCGTTTTTTCCGGTATTTAAATTTTATTTACACCACACACCTACATACCTATAACATACAGCTGAAATAGCCGGCAAGCAGCAACAGTCTGTTCCTGCAGTTTATTTCTTGCAGTTGCAGGTTTCTTATAGTTCTCGTTTAGTTTTTGTTGCAAGGGTAATATAGCCTGGATGTTTGGCCAATATGATTTGTGAGTGCGATGGGTGATCGCATAATGAAATTATGTAGGGTGGAGTGACAACTCGATATTTTCTCAAGAATGTCTTGCACTGTTTGTCATTTACCTGCATATTTTGCTTTTTATTTTCCTTTCTACTTTTACCTTCTCTAATTTATACTATTTTTGACATTTGTTGCCATAATATTGCACCAACTGTCAAAAAAAAAAAATATAAATTAGAGAACGAAAAAAGTGAAAAAGAAAATAAAATATACACGCAGACATGGTACAATGAAAACAAGGTAGAAGCATTTCAGAGAGGCAAACTGCCACAACTGTCAAAACGAAATTGACTGCCCATAGAAAACCTGAAAACGATAATTTTTTCATTTTTTTTTTTTTCATTTTCAAATTACTATTGAAAGACAATTTTGGCTGTGAGAAAGAGAGCGCAGTCCGAAATGCGTCTACCTCTGTTATTCTACCATGCACGCAGATAGCATTTGATATACTCAGCTCGTGAGAAATATTTAAATATATTGTTTTTTAATTTCAATATTTTTATATAAATTTCGTTTAAATTCGACAGTTTTTTTTTCAAAACGGAAATACATAAAAGATATTTAAGAAAATTCGTGCATAATTTTAATATATTTTTTATTAATTCGTTTAAATATTTTAATATTTTATTTAATTAAAAAAGTATTTAAATAATAAATTTTAAATATTTGCATTGTCGATTTAAGCATATGCGTTATTGGTGCAAAAATGACTCGTTTTTTGGATAAATTAAAAAAGTTTTTGGATAAATTTAATATTTTTTTCTCTTAGTGTAGGAACTCGTAGTAGTTCTATTTCCGTATTCAATTGTTGTAACTTGCAAGCTGCCAGAATGTGTTTAATAAGTTTTCTAGCTCAAAAGAGAGTAGAAGAACAAGCATAAAAGCGATCTCTCGAGCTCGAAAGTTGCTAGATGTGTGCTGGAAAAATTTCTTCGAACATTATAAGAACAAGCATAAAGAAGAACAAGAAAATGTCAAATTGGTGTAAATAAATTTAGCACTGCTTACGTTTTATATGCAATCAGCTGTTTTTGTGCTTGAAACTAGCTAGAAGTCGTTTCCGTACTTTAAATACAATTCTCAAATTTCATTTTACGCTCTCAGCTTAAATTTTACTCTATTTTTACTCGACATTGCGTTCGAAAACACACCTACTTTTGACAAAATTTGTGCTCAGAAGAGAACAAAAAAATTTTGAAGTTTTAACTCAAGAATGATAGATCTCTTAATCTATCTCTCTCCCTCAGAAGAGAACAAAAAAATTTTCAAGTTTTAACGCAAGAATGATAGATCTCCTAAACTATTCGAGACTGACAAAATTTTATTGTACCAATGGGTTAAGGAGGTCCATATACATATTATTAAAATAAGCAAAAAAAAAATACTTAGGCGTGGGTTGGGTTGAAACCAAGAATGATAGAAACCAGATTACACGTTCCACAAATGAGAGAGAGAGAGAGCGCATGACGTCACAAGCGATATTGTCAGACTTTAGAATTATTTTACTCCCACACCCAGGCCTAAATATTTTTTTTTTTTCTTATTTTTATGATATGTATATGGACCTCCTTAACCCATTGGTGCAATAAAATTTTGTCAGTCTTGAATTGTTTAGGAGATAGAAATAATAAAAGTTTAAAAAATTCATATTTTTCGTATACGAAAATATTCATATTTTTATACAGAAGAGTAGATATTTTTACTTTACTTTTTCGAAAGAATTTATTTTCAATTTCGTCAATTTGCCTAAGAGATCGCACATTTGCATCCGTTTTTGTCAAACAAAAGTACTGTGTGACGTCATGCACTCAGTTGAGAAAGATAGCATTAGATAACGGGACTGCGGAACGCATAATCTTGTTTCTATCATTCTTGGTTTCAACCATGGTTGAATTAATAAGGTTGTCTCGTGGCTCATCGTACTCTCTTCTCAGTACCCACAATTGTCAAAATCAATGAAAATCAACAACAACAACTTCGTCGGCTTTACATGTTATCAATTTTCGCTCTCAGGTTTTGTATGAGCAGTCAACTTCGATTTGACATTAATGGGAACTCGCTGTCACCCATGCGACAACCTTATTAATTCACCCATGGTTTCAACCATTTTTAAAATTCTCTCATTTATGAAGCATTTAAAAGAGATCTTAAAGGCTTTTGAACGTTTATGAATAATGTTTTTAATTGTTTTTTTTTTTTTTTATTTTAGAATATCTTAAAAATGTAAGAGCATACTTTTTGGCAGTGTGATAAAATTTACGCAAGTCGTGTTGCATACTTCGCTTGCATATTATAATTAACATATGCTTCACTATTTTATTTTGTGATTTATTCTGTATTTGAGAGTAGATTTATAACAAAGAGTAAAACAAAAATTTTTTGGTCTTACGACTGACAAAATACCGAAAACGTATTTGGTTTTAGCCATATTTTATGAAAAGAGCACATTTGAGCATACTTTTATTATATGAAACATGTAGGTTAAAAATGAATAAAAACTATTCCATATATGAAATAGAATTGCTGTGATGTTCTTATAAACTTCTATTGTGCTAAAATTAAATTTTCTTTATTTTTATCATATCGACTTGCATAAAGCATAGTTTTATAAAAATTAAGACTGAAAATAATTTTCGAGTCGACAGAAATATTTTCGAATAATGCTTTTAGTAGATAAAAAAACAAAAAATAACAAAAACCAGAGAGCAATATTTTACCTCGTTTGTCTGTAATGTCTCTTGAAAATTATCAGTTTTTTACGACATTATGCAAGCGTTTTTTGTGTCTGTACAAAAAATCTGTAAATTTTTCTGCAAAATGTTAGAATGGTTTCTCCTAATAAGAAAAAAAATTCAATAAAAAAGCTAATGGATTTTGGTGTTCCTTTCCGTTTTGAAACCACTGTGCGACGCACAGTACTTTGAGCCCATACAAAAGTGAGGAAAAAAATACAAAGAGTCGTTCGATTTACATGAAATTTTGCATGTTTATGAATTTTTGTTGCTGATTTCAAATATTGAATCAGATTTTACGTATATCAAGTATTTGGGCCAAAAATTAGGTTTTAATAAAAAAAAAAACGCAATTTTCCTATATTACATTTAATATTAAAGTTATTAGAACTGGTAAAAAAAAACAAAAAAAATTAATTTTAAACGATTAAGGCTTTAACTTTTTAATACTGAAAACCATTTGGGAATATCTTTTCTTGTTTTTTAAAGATAGACATACAGTTTCCTATGCACTTTTCCTAAGCATGTAAAAAATGCTACTATACATGTAAAATAATATGTTTTGCAAAAAAAAAAAAAAAATAAACAATATTCGTATTGGTATTTTTTTTTTAATCGAGTTAATATGAGTAAATAAAACTAAATAAAAAAAATATTTTAAGGGGACATATAGGTTACAAATTTAAAAAAACATTTTTTCGGGAATTTTTTTTCATATCGTTTTCATTTCAATTGTGCACATCTATTTATTAACTTTAAAGAATACAAAAAATTTTTTTTCAGAATTTTGACGTTATTTGATTTTTTTTAAAAAAATGCCAAAAAATTGACGGTGTGCAGGATATCACCAGTCTGGAACATCTGAGGAAAAAATAAAAAAAAACAAATGAATTCTTGTTTAAGTGGCCACCTGAACTAGAATAATTTTTATCCGCCGAAAAAAACAAAATGGCGACCATTTGAAAACAAAATCAATTTTCGAGGTCACAAAATCGGTCCATTTCATTTGGTGTTAATTTTTCCCTTATCATGTGCTAAAAAGAGTATTTTGAGGAAACATAACCTCTATTTTAAATTTTTTTTTTGTCAAAAATAACATTAGAATTTTATTTTATTATATCTTTAAAAATTATAAGCAAACTCCGGCAGAGTGTAAGAAATATGGCAACAAAATAAAGAATGATTTTTGAGAAAACATAAATTTTAGACCATTTTTCAAAAAACGATTACTAAAAGAATCGGAAGAAGTCGGATAAAGTAAACACAGTTTCTGAAAGACTAAAAACCAAAAAAATTACAATATAAAAATTAAACTGGAGGTGTGTGGAGCTTTTTCTTTCTTGTCTGCTAAAACTAGAACATTTTTCAAAATATTTTTTAAATTTTATGATAAATTTAAGTAATTTTTTCAAAATAATTTCCAATTTTTTTTTAACAAAATATAAAAACCAAAATTCGTTCATGGATTTTTTGAAAATTTAAAAAAAAAACACTCGAATTGTTTAAGAAATGTGCTCACAACATTTTTTTCTTTGAATGATGCGCAAAATCGAAAAGTCCACCAATATGAAAACCCAAAAAAACTTTTCACTTTAAAAGGCTGTAAATTATTTAAAACTTCATGTATTGAAAAAAATTTTGGATTCATCATAATGAAAGTATTTCCTATCATTTGATATACGTTTTGTTAGGTTTTGTAACCTAAAATTTTTTGATTTATTCCTACTGGTCAAAGTACTGTGCGACGTTCTGATCAACATTAGCTGCACAAAGTTCTTCGGAGAAATTTAATTTTTAACTCAATACTTTCAGTATCTGACACCCACTCTTGTAACTTTTTAATATCAAGAGATGTAAAAATAAAAAGTTTTGCAGCCAAAATTTTAAATTCAGCATCAGAATTATTATGAATGTGAATAATTTAACCCTTTTTTATACACCACAGAACAACTCTTATTAAAAATAAAAGAGAAAATAAAAAGAAAATAGCCAAAAAAAAAACCTGAACAGAAGATACCACAAAAAAAAAAACAGACAAGACTCAAGAAAAGACCTAACAAAGAAATACAACAAAGTTTGGCAATTCGTTTAAATAAGCAGGAGGGGGTGGAAAAAAACCAGCAAAAAATAAGCACTATATTGAAATGATATCATTTATCAACATGTCAGAGCTTGTTAGTGTATCCTTTTTGCTGTTCTGGAGCTTCGGGTTTGTTTTTGCTGGTTTTAGTTGTCGTTGTTGTTGTTTTCTTTTACGTTTTTGTTGTTGTTGTTGTTGTTGTTGTTGTTGTTGTTGTTGCTGAAAAAGGATATGCCAAATTGTGAGCAAACTTTGATTTGTCTGCTCGAAGATGTTGTTATTGTAATAGCATTAAGATTTCACATAGAACAAGATATTGAAGGCTTATGTCAAAGGCGTATCCTCAAAACTGCATAAAACACAATAAATCGAAGACAAAACATATAAAGGAAACTGTTAAGTTTTATTGTGACTGACCTGATATGATAGGCTTATTGAATATATAAAGTTTTAAGGAAGTAAAACATAGTTGTG
The DNA here is from genome assembly GCA_943735915.1 of Pherbina coryleti. Lineage (NCBI taxonomy): Eukaryota > Metazoa > Arthropoda > Insecta > Diptera > Sciomyzidae > Pherbina > Pherbina coryleti. The sequence continues at coordinate 47,488,709 of OX030949.1, read as the reverse complement.
CCTTGCAGACGAAATTACAATTTTTCTGTCATTTTGGTGTTGTTTATTTTAAATATAGAGATCAGACCTTTATGACATAACTATAAAGAGTGTAAGATTTAAAAGTTTTATTCTCAATAAAATCATCACCCTGTCTAAATTGTAAAGAAGTTAAGTGAGAACTTTAAATGTTCACAAGATCTTTTGTAATGGAAAAAAATTTATAGTTATTAATACCCTTAAGTTAATTAGCTATGTTACTTACCCGTTGACGACAATAGTTGCTTATGCATAGAGGGAAAAACCTATGGACTGAGTACATAAATTTATGTACTCATGACAGAAATTTCTGCACACAGAAATTTTACATTTTTCCTGAATTAAGTACATGTTGAAATCTGTATTGACTACATAATAATTGTGTAGTGCAGTGCTGTTGTCAATAAAGAAAATTATGTACTCATTACAAAATTGTTGAAAATAAATTTATGTAATGAGCACAGTTCCGATGTAAGTAATACATAGATTATTGACCCATTACATAAAATTTGTACAACATTTATGTGCTGAGTACAGTATTTAAGAACCAACTTCATGTACTCAGTACATACATTATTTACTCATTACATAAATTATTTACCCATTTCATGTGAAAATTTATCACTCAGAAGAGAATCAGGTTCAGAAGATAGTCAGATAGTCAGAAACCAACGGGCCGAAATCGGAGTGCTTCCAACAAGAGCGCTCAAAGACCTCTTTTGTTATGAAGTCAGGAAAAGAAGAAGAAGAATTCCAAGTGATCCTGCTACATTACGCTTTGGAGAGCCTTAGGAGCACTGCAGAAAAACAACTAATTAAAACGGAAGATATTACGAACGAACGACTGATGTACAACTGCTTCTGCTACTCTATGCTTAGGAGAAGTTTCGGACACTTAAGAAGAAAAACAAAATAAAAATAAATAGAACGAACGATTGAGTGCTATACTTTCACTGCAGTTCGGAGCACAAACGGAGCACAGTATTGAGTGTTATACGTTCACTGTAGTTTAAAGTATCAATGGAACGGAAGTGCTCCCTTCAAATGACAATGTCAATAAAATTACAATGCAGATGGGAATATAGACGGAGCGCTTCGTATTGCAAAAAGAGCGCTCGTAAAGTCCTTAAATACATAAAAAGATGTTGTAAAATAGTTTCAAATGTACCGATATGAAGCTAGTGAGTTCTTGACATGATTGTTTTTTCACGATTTTTAAGATAGAAATCAACTCAAACCAAAACTACAGTGTTCAACACGAAAAAATAACAAGGTTCTGACAACGGATTCTGATAGAGGGAACAAAAAACCAATATACGTGTATCGGCGTTTTGAAAGTTTACGTATGAGTCTTATTTTAGGGGGGATTTAATTTTCCCCCTTTTTAAACATTTTTAAAATGAATCGGCATAGGAAATCATGTTATCCTTACATTCTGGGTATAAGATGTGTTCTGAGGATTAATGTAAAATACTACGTGGAATATTTTTGTGGAGCATTTTAACATCCTAACTTCTTAATTTATGGGTATTTTTTGACCTTTTTGTGATAAAAGGCAAAAAAACCTATAATACAAGGATATAATGGTTTAAAATGTTTCACAAAAAAATTTATACAATTCTACTATAAGCCTCTCAATACACCATGATGAAGCACCACACCCAGCTACGATAGAACGCTGGTTCAGTGAGTTCGAGCGTGGTCGTCGTTCTCTCTAAGATGAATTTCGTGAAATTAGTCTAAGAACGGCTCTTGTGGCAGAAAAAAATCGATGCTGTGCGTTGAACTGTTGAAAGCAGAGCGGCACGTTAGATATTGTGAAATGCAGTCATCCTTGGACATTGGTGAGACTAGCATATATTCGATTTTACGTGAGCATGTAGGTGTCAAGAAGATTTGTTCTTGTTCGATTCCCCTTAATTTTAAGGATGTTCAAAAAAAGGCTCGTGTCGACTGGTGCAACAAATGCTGAAAAATATAGCGGTAATAGGTTCGAAACACATATACGACATCACAACAGGATCTACGCTAATGAGCCGGAAACAAAGCTGTTTGGGTCTTTCAAAGTAGGCAAAACACGACAAAAGTTGTCCGCGGACGAAGCGCTTCCGAGGAAATGATTTTTTAAGAAAACCCGGTCTTATCGCAACTGTACCACTTGACCATCAGAGACCTATTAATGCTGGATTGTACACAATAATTGGTTTACCGGAAGTCTTCAGAGAATTGAGGAAAACCAACCACCGAATAAAGATCATTCTTCATCACGACAATGCTAGTTCCTACACATCAGCTCAAACGAAAGAGTTTTTGAGCACTCAAATGTGGAACTGACAGGTTATTTGCCTTACAATTCTGACTTGACAACCAATGACTTCTTGTTGTTCCCTCACATTAAGAAAAAAAAACATAACAGCGTGGCGAGCGTTTTTCTGCGCCCAAACATGCCGTTGAGACCTTCAAGAAGTCAGGTTTCGGAGATACCAACCAGAGAACAATTTGATTGCATTCAAACGGCGTTTCGAATGTATCCTCAATATACGAGCACCGAATGTGCCTTCTGCATTAAAATTAATGCGCGAATACATGCACCAATCGCTGCGGATACGAATACCATAGAGTACGAGCGGTCGCGATTACGAATGCCTACGACACAAGAATACCCAACGAAGCAAGACATGAGCAACATTCGCCAAAAGCAATGAATGTCCATGCTTTTATATCCATTCGCACAAAAAAAAAAAATTTTAAATATTAAAGCAAAGGGAAACAAACAACACAAAGCGCTGTTAGAGAACGGCAGAGAAGTATCAAAACAACACAAATTCATGCAGCAGCAAGTGTTAAGCCGGGAGTAGAATGATTGCGTATGCGTTTGCTTCCGTCTACTCGCTGGCGCAATTAGATTTGAAATGCACGATAGCTTATGGTAGTGAGAACAATACTGACAGGTGCAAATTTTGTCAGCGCAATTTACGCAAAAAAAGTTGAAAATATTTCATCGTATTTAATAACAATCGTAAAAATATTAAATCCTGAGTATAAAAAAGTTGTTTTGAGAAATTAACAATCAAAAAAAATTATAGACATTTTTAAATTTTAAGATTTATTTAGAAGAGCCATCCCTAAAAGTAATGAGTTTCTGACTCGTTTCTTTTATTTCTTCTCTCTGTTCGTTATAAGTAACGAGCTGTCAAAAAACGCAAATTACGCAAGAAAAGTTGAAATATTTTCGACTTTGCTTGCGTAGCGAGTAAACGGACGCATATGCAAATGCAGGAAATGAACTTTCATCTGTAAGCTTTCACATATTTCTATTGCATTGCGTTCAGCGAGTAGACGGACGCATATGCATATGCAGTGAATGAACTTCTCGCTTTTAGCGAAGCATCCGAATTTCTGCATTGTCTGGATGCTGCCTTTGTGCTTAGCCAATCGTTGTTTACGAACTCGAGCGGTATGCGTGCATTCATTTTTGTGTGCGATTGTGGCTGACGACGATTGTTATTCGAGTGGCAAAAAATGACGGCTGGGCTTGTGCAAATCTCCGATACTAACTTCGGAGTGGCAAAACTGCTTTGAAAATTGATTCAAACGAATGCAAAAGGGTTAGCGATCATCTTGGATAATACTTTGAAAGACAATAAAAACATTTTCACTGATTTTCTACTGTCTTTTTTTCACTGTTAGGCGCAAGACTTAAAAGATAAAACATCCAACAAATAACCGTCTTGACATTGTTGGCAGACATTTACTCTTTAGACAAAACTTTCGACAACGTTAGACAAATATTTCTGTCCTTAATATTTTCTCTTTCAAAATGCTTTGGACTTTGGATTTTTAGTGGAAATTTTATTTACAAAAAATTTGACTTGACTAGTGAAGTCAAACCATAAAATTGAGATAACAACGTGAAATTTCATTAAGAGTGCTTAAGCTCAGTGTCAAGTTACATCGTCCTATTGTGGCAGGGTAGGCCGAATTTCTTCCACATCGATGACGCCCATATTGCTGTTTTCTGCCCCGAATTGAGGTAGAAGGATTTTGGTCAACACTTTCATTCGTTGCAGCTATGTGTTGATTCAACTGACAGGAGAGAGGGAGGCCAGTTTTCTTGAAGGCCTGAATTGATCTACGTAATAGTTTAAAATCTAGACCATTGCGTGATAGTGGGTTAGGATGAACAAACAACGTACGCACTCTTCGGAGCATCTCCGTAAAATTTTTAGCATTTTTTTTACGAATATATACAGCTCGTACTACCCGTTGCTAGCTATTGTAATTCGTTGACTATACATTCGTTTGTGCATTCGTTTTATGGGGAAAAGCTTATAAAAGTTGTCGAAGACTTAGTTATCCATTTCTTTTTCTTAACAAAAAATTTTTAATGATCTAAAATCTCAGTTTATTTTGGTACATCTTGTACGAAATTATTTAGGAACGCATATTTTGCTTCTATTGTTGTTATCAGAAATTATTTAACCAAAAAATAATCAACTAACAACTAGTAAATTTGCATAAATATAAAACTCAAACAAGGGTACAGGGCATCCTTTCTACAAACTCTTCTATAATATAAAAGCTTTTTTATCCTATCAGCTTTTAAACTTAAAACTTTTATTATTTTACTTACTTCTTGCTTTACCAGCTAGGTTATTTTTGTTTATGGATGAAAATAACTTTTGCTTGCTCCTTTCTTAAGCAAACCCACTGAAAATTTTCCAAAGGAGAGCAAAAGAAATATATAACTTTTTCCTTCCTGTTTTCACCGCATAATCATAAATAACCCAAACGGAAAATACATGAAAAAACCTCAATCACGCAAAAACAATTTATTTAGGCTTAAAAAAGCAGCTTCCTTAAGAACCGTGCTACAATAAAAAAAAAAAAAAAATAAAAAAGAAGAACAAAACGAAAACAAAATATGAAGCTGCAGACATTGATTGGTATGAGAAGAAAAAAAAAGGATTTTGTAGCCTTCATTTACCATCTTCTGGCTATGGCCACATTGAGAAAAGGTGTTTGAGTGTAAATAATTTAACGAGCTTTTCTGATGGATCAGTTAAGCAGTTGGGATGAAATAGGGTTGGTTTAATAAAAGTAGACCATTTTTTCTATAAAATTTTTGTTTATTATATTAGCATGAGTTGGCAAAAAGAGAAGAAAAGAAATCATTTCGCTAAATATTCGCAGCTTTTATCAGATTATTTCTGTATACGAACAGATTATTTTGTAAAATTATATTTGCAATTTTTTACACAGCTTAAAATATGGATCATTCATGTTGTTGTTACCTTGGTCGAACAAAATTAGAAAAATATTAAAAAAAAAACACAAAAGTTGGATAAAAACACAAATTAAATAAGCATCATAAAAAAAGTTTTAATGTTTGACATAAAGTTGTTTTTTTTTTAATGGAATTTAATAAGTTAGTGAAATTATAACAAAGCTCTTTTTAAATGCATTGAAAAATTTATAAAAAATTGTTCGCCTTTGACCCTTTCAGTGACGATAATGTTATTATATGGTGTCTTCTGCATTTATTCTTGGAAATTCTAAAGATTTTTTAATGCTTTTGATGTCAATATGCAGGTGGTTTTATTTAATTAGTTTTAAAGCGAGTTCACCATTAAACACTTTTGAGCGATACCACTCTTCAACTTTAACTTTTTCTAATTGAGTTGTTATTATAATGATTTTTGCATTCATGGATTATGCCAGGTGCATGAAATAAATTGCTTATTGTTTATGTCGGTCATAATAAAACGGAAAACTACTTGATTGGTTTTTTATAAAAACGGCTAAATTGGTTTTTTTTAAAATCCGTTTACGTTTTTTTTTATTTGAATATTATGACAGATTGGAATGGCAAACCAATATTTGGAACTAGTAAGGATTGAATTATCTTCGGCTTTGACGAAATTAAAATATCCCAGATTCGTGTGGGTGGAGCCACATCCCCTTGTTTAATGCTCGTCCCATTTTTCTAGTAGAAAGACCCCAACAAGTGGTAATTCCATTCCAAGTTTCATTGTTATGCGACATTTAGATCCAAAGCTATTTGATATAAAAAATTTGGCTTTTAGAGGTGGAGCCACACCTCATTGTCCAGTGTTCGTCCCTGTTTTCTATTAGAAACTAGCTGGTACCCGACGCGTTGCTGTCGTAGCGGAAATAATTTCTATCTCTTTCTGAATCTCAAACTCAGTCTCAATCTCAATCTCTAACTCAATCTCAATTTCAATTTCAATTTCAATTTCAATCTCAATCTCAATCTCAATCTCAATCTCAATCTCAATATCTGTCTCTATCTCTATCTCTATCTCTATCTCTATCTCTATCTCTATCTCTATCTCTATCTCTATCTCTATCTCTATCTCTATCTCTATCTCTATCTCTATCTCTATCTCTATCTCTATTTCTATCTCTATCTCTATCTCTATCTCTATCTCTATCTCAATCTCAATCTCTATCTCTATCTCTATCTCTATCTCTATCTCTATCTCTATCTCTATCTCTATCTCTATCTCTATCTCTATCTCTATCTCTATCTCTATCTCTATCTCTATCTCTATCTCTATCTCTATCTCTATCTCTATCTCTATCTCTATCTCTATCTCTATCTCTATCTCTATCTCTATCTCTATCTCTATCTCTATCTCTATCTCTATCTCTATCTCTATCTCTATCTCTATCTCTATCTCTATCTCTATCTCTATCTCTATCTCTATCTCTATCTCTATCTCTATCTCTATCTCTATCTCTATCTCTATCTCTATCTCTATCTCTATCTCTATCTCTATCTCTATCTCTATCTCTATCTCTATCTCTATCTCTATCTCTATCTCTATCTCTATCTCTATCTCTATCTCTATCTCTATCTCTATCTCTATCTCTATCTCTATCTCTATCTCTATCTCTATCTCTATCTCTATCTCTATCTCTATCTCTATCTCTATCTCTATCTCTATCTCTATCTCTATCTCTATCTCTATCTCTATCTCTATCTCTATCTCTATCTCTATCTCTATCTCTATCTCTATCTCTATCTCTATCTCTATCTCTATCTCTATCTCTATCTCTATCTCTATCTCTATCTCTATCTCTATCTCTATCTCTATCTCTATCTCTATCTCTATCTCTATCTCTATCTCTATCTCTATCTCTATCTCTATCTCTATCTCTATCTCTATCTCTATCTCTATCTCTATCTCTATCTCTATCTCTATCTCTATCTCTATCTCTATCTCTATCTCTATCTCTATCTCTATCTCTATCTCTATCTCTATCTCTATCTCTATCTCTATCTCTATCTCTATCTCTATCTCTATCTCTATCTCTATCTCTATCTCTATCTCTATCTCTATCTCTATCTCTATCTCTATCTCTATCTCTATCTCTATCTCTATCTCTATCTCTATCTCTATCTCTATCTCTATCTCTACCTCAATCTCAATCTCTATCTCTATCTCCAAAGTTATTCGATATCGTAAATTTTTGTTGCATAGGAGGTGCCCGCCCCCTTATACAATCGAAATCAAACATAGCCTATTCTTTGCGCGGAATTGCAAGCAATAAGCTGACAAAATTTTATTGCAATCGGATGATCGGTCTGGCTGCGTATAAAGGACGAACAAATATACAAACAAATTTTAATTTTTATATATTAGATATATCACCAATAGTAACTCCATTCTGAGTTTAAACGTTCTGACACTTTTACTTCCAAGGCTGTTCGATATCAAAAATTTTAATTGTATGGGCGGAGCCCATCCCAGTTTTTTAGTAGATGGGCATTACCAAGTACTACTCCATACTGAGTTTCACTGTTATGAGACTTTTATTTTCATATTGGATATCAAAACTTTGGCATGTTTGGGCGGAGCCACACCACCACAATAATTCTTTTTAAACCCATAAATATTTTCTCTAAAAAAAAGACATAAACATAAAACGAAACGGCCATCTCCACAAACGTCCAAATTTTTAAATTATACTTACCAGAGAACTGCAATCGGTACCTTTTTTGCTACTTGCAATCACAACAAATGCAGTGTCAGTATGAACGCACATCGCAAGTATTGCGCTGTTGTATCGAACGTACGTTCTGGTAGTCTTTTATAAGACTGGGTATTTGCCGTTTGAGTTGTTGGTTTGATAATAAAGGCTAGTCTAAGACGAATTGCTCGAACAATGATTTGTGCGACAGCAACTCATTGTCAAGCCAAGCCATGTTGTTCAAACTTGTTGAGTGTGGCTTGCTACAACAGTGCAAGGTATGATTCAAACAAATCAGCACATTGAGTTCGATAATGACATGGCTTACTTGAATGTTTGCTTGATGCACAGGACAACTCATTAAAATCGGTATCAAGATACAAAATTACATCATCTTATGTACCGCAATATGAGTTTGGTGAGTTTGGTGAGAAAATGGGTCATTGGAGCTTTTGTGGCAAACAAACTTTGTATACCGTAGATACGGTTGTGTTAAAAAAATGGAAAGTTTTGAAAGTGATAAAGACAATATTAAAGATTGAATTGAAAAGAAAAATATATTTTAATCATTTTTTGGTTCATTTTAATTTTTTTGTAAAATTTTTTTTTGCATAAAATAATAATATATAAAATAAAATAATTATAAATAATAATAATTTACTAAAATAAAAAAAAAATATATGTAAATACCCAACAAACAAAATGATTCACTATTGTTATCGTTTACGATTTTTAAAATTGTTGAAAGGCGATTCGATAGCGAATCGTTGAGACTGACAAAAAAAAATATTTAATTAGAAAAAAATTGTTTCTTTGTTTAGATTGGGCTAGAAACATCTTCAATGGAATTTAACAAAGTCATAATTTCAATCGGTGCTTTTTTTAAGCATCAAGCCAACCTATGATGCAGTCGTAACGAAACTATTCGAACACAATTAAAAAAAAAGTTTTATAAGCGATTCGTTAACGAACCACCCCTCGCCAAAATGTTTATTGGGTACAAGCAAATTGTATTTTTTTGATATTATGAACAGCATTACATTCACATACACAACATAGAGCGTCATATATCAAATACATGTATGACACAGTGATTCAACACATGTTTTCAAAAAGCCATGCAAGCTATGAATTGAGAAATCGGTTGCTATGACATGGTAGTAGAACGTGTTCTACTTCTCTTTTGTACAGTTTATTTTTATATTAAATAAATTAATATTTGATACGTCGACGACTTTTAATTGTTAGCTAAACAGTAACGCTACAAGTGGTGACCCCGTGATGGCTTGACGTTGGCGGTGTCGTTGGAATTGCATGCATGATTTGGTTTGGTCGTTGGCATGGCTTGTCGTGAATTGCTTTTTGGTTCGATGAGTTTTTTGAATTGAAGCATGCACTTGTGCTAGCTTTTATTTGATAACCATCCCAAGTTTGTTTACACTTCTGGTAAGCAGTGGTGAGTATGATCGTTCACAAGCAACATACAAAACCAACGCTTTTATACCAATCGAACGTTAAACTCACGAACAATGAAATCAGCGCGTATCCTGCAATATCTACTTTAAAATGCAGTCAATTTGCAGTGTTTGCGCTGATTTCATTGCTCGTGAGCATTCATTCGTGAGCACTGCTTAGCCGAAGTTCAAATCAATATGCGATGGTATACGAGTCAGTTACTCAAACAAAAGAGCGCATATTTATATTCATTGCGTTCATGTGTTGGCAGTGTATACTTATTCTTATTTTATATAAACACCAGTAATGTACCGCTGAAATCGAAGCATAGTATTTGGCATTGGTTTGATCGACTACTGACTGCAAAATCATTGCCGTTGGAAGTGAATTCGATAGCGTAAGATGCGTTGCATAGTGTCAATTAGATTGAGTCATACAAAAACTAAGTATTAACTGAGTGTACAAGAAATTGCAGTATAACGCTGCAGAACTCTGATATAAAGAGCTGCACAACTGCATTCAATTGCCGTTTCAAAACATTCTCATAAAAACGAAATGAATTTCAGCAACTACATTAAAGCAACGCATGGAGTGAGAGTGCACACGAAGCGCTTAGAATGGAATAGAATGTAGCACTTGTGTACATGGAATACTCTCGAAAGAGTACTCTCAATTTTAGAGTATTCGTTTGAGAGTATTCCCAAATAGCTGAGCGGAATGAAATTAAATAAGCGAAACTGAAAGTTTGATCTTGTTTTTTGTTGTTGTTTTATTTTTATTATAGAACTAGTATTAATATTATATATATATATAGTACTAAGATAAATACATAAAAAGTTATAAAAAAAATTTTAATTCTTAGTGAACTAAAATGTAATTTCATGAATTTTGAAAAATTAAATTCATGAAAAAAAAATAAAAAATAAAATATTTGACAACATTAGAAGCAAACAACACTGAAGCAAACACCAAAATTCAGCGAAACTATTTTAGAGTATTCTCAATACTTCGAATGAATTCCATAAAAAAAGAGGCACAAACGATAATATTATCAATATTCTTTTAACTCTCTTAAATATAATGGCACATTTATTCGCTCTGCAAAATTAATGTTTCGCACTCATTCGTTTCTCTCTGTAAATGACTTGAGAATATGGAATACTCGCATAGAATGCATAGAATGGTAAACAAAAGGAATACATTCCTGCAGCTCCTTACTCTGATACTTACCTTTATTTGTTATACAAACCTAATTCTAAAAGCTATTAATACTTTATTTTTAAGGTCAACTCTTTTTTTAAGCTTTACCATCAAGTTTTGAACATTCTTCGGATGTATCAGCATTATCTCCATCAGTATCCGAAACATCTCCAAAACTACACACTGATTCAGTAACATTCAACTTTTTTAATACTGACTCCGGGTAGCGTATTTTATTTTTTTTTTTTGAGTTCCTGCGAGTAAGTTATAATTGGATCGGCGAGAAGAATTAACCGTTTAAAAACATCTTCATTCATTTCCGTACGCAATAACTTCCGACTATGGTCTCTTCTGAAAGACTTGCAAAGTTTATGCGTTGTTTCAATATGCAATTTTTAATAAGGGAGGGGACATGAATTAAAAGCTTGTGTACAACTTGGTGGCATATAATACCATGGATACAAATCAACATATAGCTTAACAGTGTCCAAACAGTAATAATTAAAAATATCAAAATTGATACTCAATCCACTTGAAATTACAACTAAAATGTTGTGAAACCTTTCAATTAATGTTGTTCCGGAATGACAAACTAAATGTATCATTAATTTGTTAACGTACACTAAGGGAATTAACGCATATTAACATTATCCACTAGTGAGTATAAATTTTATCTATATATTTACGTGGATAAATCAAATATTTTCGATACAACTCGTTTTTTTTTCCCCGTATTTAAAATTTATTTATACCACACACCTACACACATATTCCATACAGCTGAAATAGCCGACAAGCAGCAACAGCATCGTACTCTGTTCCTGAAGTTTATTTTTTGCAGTTGCGGGTTTCTTATAGTTCTCGTTTAGTTTTTTTTGCAATGGTAATATAGCCTGGATGTTTGGCCAAGATGATTTGTGAGTGCGATGGGTGGTCGCTTAATGAAATGATGTAGGGTGGAGTGACAAGTTTCTGACGGATGTCTAGCACCGGTTGTCATTTACCTGCATATTTTGCTTCTTATAAATTGTAATTCTTATTGAATTTAGATAGGTTGTTTTTTAATTTCAATATTTTTATATAAATTTTCTTTAAATGCGATAGTTTTATTTTCAAATAGTAAATATTTGAAAGATACTTTAAAAAATTCGAGCAAAATTTTCATATATTTTTTATTAATTCTGTTTAAATATTCAAATATTTTATTAAAAGCCGTTTCAGCCTCCACCTTGGACTATAAAAATGTTATCTCAGTCCTTCCCCCCTCTGGTGAATCCTAGATCCGCAACTGATTGTGCACACTCAAATCAAAGCGATCGCAGAAAAGACGCAAGTAGAATTTGGTCTTTGATTTGCGATCGTGTTCGTAGTAATACTGAAATAAAAACACACAATCAAAAGTATAATTTTCTTTGTCATGGTGGTACCTTGGCCACTCTATGACTTTTGGTCCAAAAGATATTTCCAAAAGAGGTCAAAAATTCGTTAAAAAATCCCAACAATTTTTTTGTTACGGAGTTTTGTTTTGCATCAAATGAAAGATCCGATTTTTTGGAAAATTTAACCTATTTTGTGATATTTTGTATAGTCGTAAAGAGGTCAAAGTACCACCATTGGAAAGGTTATTTTTCAACATTTCATTGGATATCAAACATTACGTCGTAGCAAATATAGAAGACCAGATATTATGATAGAATTTTTGGGGTTTTTTAACAATCTTTTTAAATATTTTAGGAATATCTCCTAAGCCAATAGTCATATTGAGGTCAAAGTTCCATCATTACAAAGGTCATTTTATTAACTTTCATTGGTTAAATTTCAAAACAGATTAAAAACAACGAGTTCTCATAAAGTAAATCAAAATTCAACTTCAAACTTTTCGTGCGCATACTGTCAACGAGAGAAAATAGTGGTATATATTTTTACCGTTGACGACCATTGGGACATATAGGTCCCATGATTTTTCACACTTTTGCAGGCAAAAAAAAATGTTTTTTGTGACACTTTTGCTTAGTAATGTGGAGTCGCTTAACTCGAATCCGTCCTCGGATTAACGAATTTTCCAGCGGTTCAGGAGCGGTCGTCAAAGGGTTAAGCTAAAGGTCTATCAATACTTCTGTACAACTTATTTACTTGGAGAATAACCCAAGTAATAACCACGTGACTGCAGCTCATTGTACACTGATATCTTCACATTTTTTCTTCGCATCTTCTGGCATAGCACAATATCAAATGAAGAATTGCTCCGTAGAGCAAACATGGAGTCCTAAGACATCATGGTTATGCCTTCAATATTCAATAAATTTTAACAAATAGTAATCAAAGTTCTAGGTTAGAAAAATGTTTGAAAGAGCACCTCGCAGCAGAATTTCAAGACACAATAGTCTAGCGAAAACATTAAAACACAATCTGCTTATAATATCTTTGCTGCATTCGGTGGCCATTTTTAACCGACTTCAAAATGGAGGAGGTTCTCAAGTTCGTTGATTAATCTTCTTTTTGTTTTCAAATGTATGTAAATTAGACCGGGTCGGTCTCCATACAAAAAAAAAAAGTTGATAAAGTACGCCTCTAATATGAAAGCTTACTTCGGGAGTGTTTCATTGCTATAAAAAATTTTTTCGTAAGCACCCTGCAAAAACCGCCAAAATCGTTTTATTAACCATTAACCAACACTGTATTTCAGTTAATGTTGACACTAGGGTACTGAAATTTACAGTAAAAATACGGTAGTAGGTACAATTATTACAAATTACGGTCTATAAAGTGGGCGTTATTTGACTAAAAGGTGTGGTCATATTAAAAAAAACAGTGTATCTCGAATAGTATTGACACTAAGGTGCTGAAATTTAGTACAGGAGTAGGCACACCGTAAATCTAAAATTACGGTAAAAAAGTGGGCGCTATTCATCAAAGGGGTGTAGCAATATTATAAAAATATTATATTGACACTAGGGTACTTATATTTGGTATGCAGGTAGGTGGGTAGGTAGAATCATTGCAAAAGTGGGCGGGATTGTACATAGGGTGTGGCACTTTAAGAAGAGTATTATATATCGGTTAATATTGATACTTGGAAACTAAAATTTGACACAGGGCGAGGTAGAATCATTATAAAGTACGATCAATAAAGTGGGCGGGATTAGAAAAAAGGGCGTGGCACTTTAATTAAACTTTTAAAGAGACAGAAATGGAAAATACCCAATAAACTTTCAGGAATTAAGGAAACAAATTTTTTATGAACAAAGTTTCAGGTTTGAAATTTGCCTTAAAAATACTATGACATGAATATTCTCTAAAAACGAAGAAATAAAAACTTTTAACAAAAAAAAAAAAAAAACCCACTTCAAAATCACTACAAAGTAAAAAATAATTTTTACTCAGATATGCCGACGGGCTTGTTGGTGCAATAATCTTTGCACTTTTCTTAAATTCCTTTATTCTGATACCAATGTATTGCAAGAATGAAGAAAATTAAAAAAAAAAATTGTTTTCTTGGATTTAGAGCCGTACTATATGCAGTACGCTAGCAAATATGTGAACTAAATTCACATATAATTTCCTTTTCCACGAGTACTTTTCCTACTTATTAGTTATTAAAACTATTTACAATACAAAAACATAGAAACGCAACAAGAACAAAATATAATCATTAAACTTTTTCTCATCGTTCAGGTGACGTCTTCACACTATTGATAATTTTATAAAACTGACACCTTTGATAAAAAAAAAACTCTCAAGGAATTACAATAGACAAAGCTTATCAATGTACGTTTTTTTTACCTCTATGTTTTGTAACGTAACAACAAATTTGTTAGCGAATTTAAAGCAATGTTGATGCAGCACACTGAAAAAAGCAGGTGTACTACATGTAGTACGGTCGGCATATCTGGGTTAAATAACTTTTCCCATTAATCTCTTGGTCAAATTTTAAAAGTTATTTATTAGTATAATAATATTAGAAATCTTATCATTTCCATTTTTTTTAATTTTTTTTTTCTATAATCAATATATTAATTGCTTTATGAACATAAAAGCTTTGAAGAAGAATAGTATTTTTTATGGCTGCATAAGAGAAGTTCCGAATCTTGTCTAATCTGGAGAAGAATCTGGAAATCTTGTCCAATAATATCAGCAAATAACTTTGGAAACATCAATGAACCAAACGACTATCACCAACTTTCTAGGAAATGCCAAATTTTCAATTTGCAATAAAATCACTCATGCATGAAACGATTCAAGTGTAATCCTTTTTAAATCCTTTCTTAACTGAAAATCATAACTAAATAATTTCAATTGGCTTTATTTACCCAGTCAAAGTTCAAAGTTTAATAATTTCTACTTAAGCCTGTAATCATGGCTTGATAGACATTTTCTCAGAAGTCTAACATAGAAAATTAAATTTTGAATTTAATTTTTAAAATTCCTTAAATCTGGCAACTTAAACAATTAACTTGAAGTAATTAAAAGCAAACTTGAACTAAATCGAATTGCTGAGACTTGAAAGCTTTTAAGCACCTCTTCACATACCGCCCACCAATGAAAAACTTAGCAAATTACAAATAATTTGAAAAGCTCAGATAACAATGTTTAAAACAAATTGTGCAGAAAAGGAGAACGCACAAACAGGCTCACCAACGAACCGGATAACGTGCATACAAACGACAATAATTTACACACACTCAACACACACACGCATACCGATGCATGTTAAGGCAGCAAATTATTGCAAATGTCGCCCAAGTGTGTTGCTTGCCTTGTACGGCAGCAACGACAACCAATATTTACTGCATGTGTGTGTTGGTGTGAGTGTATAGGTAGCGCTGTAGCAATTATTACAGCAACAACAACAACAACCATAGCAGTAGCATCTATATGCTTATTATTATGTAAGCGTGACTTAAATGTTTGCATGCAGCTAGCTGCCAAGCGCTAATTTGGCTACAACGTAACAAATAATGTGTCCCGATGTTGACTTGGATACGATTCCTGTGTGAAAACATTTTAAGCTAATCAGCCTATGGGGCTGAGCTTTGATGTTATGAGAAAACTTTTGAGCGATTTATGCAGGGGTATTATTTGGTTCAACTTTTGCTTTAATTGAAAATAACAATTTTAATACGCTCTGCTCTGCTCTGGTATGGTTGGTTGGTTGGTTCTCTTTGTACGCTGTGGCGTATGAGTGATGCATGATTTACACTAAGATTGCCTAATAAAAGTTACGCATACGCCACGTGCTACAAATGTTCATAGGAGACATTTGTTGTTTTTGTTGATTTTCTTATATAGCTAGATACAAATAAGGCAATTAAAAAAACAAAAAAAAAACAACAAAAAAAAATTAAAACAAAAACAAAAACTTAGGTGTATATTCATATGGAAATCAAGAAAAATGTTCCTAATTCCAAAGCTTACGAAAAACATTGAGCTTTATATCACGTTGAATGCTTAATGCCTTCATTCCGTAATACTACTTGACTTTTGGGCCACTCATTATATACATCACGTGACTTCAACCTCTTTTCTTCCCATCTGACACTCCCCCTTAATAAGCTTGTGTCGCATTGGTGTTTAATTTAATTTCGAAGAAAATTAATTACTTTAATTAACGTGCGCGCAAAAGGAAACGGAAGCAGGATATAATAAAAGCCAAACATACAAATTTAGTTGAACATGCGGTGCGGCTGGCCCTGCGTTGTGACTGTTGTTGGTAACAGTTGTTTGTGTTTGTTTTTGTTTTTGTTTCTGCTGCTGTTGCTAGTGTTTATCTTGGTTTTCTCTTAAGCCAGAACGCATTTTTTCAAGTTTTACATGAATGGGCTATAGCTCATTGTATGTGTGTGTGTGTGTGTGTTTGTGTTAAGTTGTGATTATGTAATTTGTTTACTTCTATAATATTTTGGCTTAGCTTTCCATGTATGTGTATGTGTGCGTGTGAGCGTGTGTAAGTTTTTGTGTGTATTTAAGTGTCAATAATATTTTGGCTTTTAAATATTTACGTTGCTTTATTTTTACGACCAGCCGTGCCATGCTCAGAGCCATGCTCAAAGTACCAAAACATTCCCCTGGCCTTTTTATGCAAATATTTAACCTCCATATTCAACCTACCTTTGTATGTGCAAGTAAGGATTATTTTAAGTTTTCTGTGGTAAGTGCGTGTGTTACTGAATTAGTGACATAAATTGATGTGGGTTTGTATGAGTTTGAGTTTGTTTTTCAATTTTTTAAAGTAATTGAACTAATTTTGTTATTATTTAAGACACGGTTTCATGTACAAAATACATCTTTTTTTAACTACACCCAAGAAAACTGCTAATCAATATAGAAATAAAATAAAAAAAAGGCACAGCAAAAGCTGATAGGTATTCACAACGTCTTGGTTTTATTTGAATATTATAAATATTTGATAGGTTTATTAAAGTTGTACTTTTTTCGATAAAAAATATCTGAATATTGCATAAAATATCTTTACAAAGTCTGATATTTATATTATTACTAGCTTTTTCCCGGCGCGCGTTGCTGCATCCTGCAACTATATGGATACATAATAAGTATATTCGAAACTTTTTTTAGACCCATAGTTTAACACCACTGTCATTTTTTACTGCCCGTTACAGTTTCCCAGTGGCAGGACATCACCAAATAGTAACTCCATTCTGAGTTTGTATGTAAGTACTGTTACTTTTACTTCCAAAGATATGTGATATTACAAATTTTAATTGTATGGGCGGATCCACACACCCTTATAAAATGTTCATCCCAGTTTTCTAGCAGATGGACATTATCCAGTTTTAGTACAGTTGCCGCCAGTGAGCATACAAAATAAATTACCAAATTGCAGCCTAATACGGCCAAAACCATAGGAAATATAGTATTTTTATTAATTTGCGGGCGTTAAAAAGGGGTGTGGCAACCAATTTTTAGTACAGTTGTTGACAGTTGACAGGAGGACGATCCTCACAAGGCAACGCGTGATGGTCAAGGGGGCGATCTTCACATGACAACGTGTCTGACTGCCTCAACCTGGTGAAGCCAGCATTATACATGTCGAACTCGTCTCAAAACGACTCAACCCTCTGCGTGGTGTCCTCTAGAAACGGCAAACTGGCAACCGTTAGTTTGACGGCTAATCTGAGCGGCGGGCTCCCCCTGCCTTTAAAGGGTTGTGCGTTGGGTTTGATGCCCACCACGTAAAAACAAATTTCAATGAAACGAAAAAGAAATAAGATAAAAATGATCCCCAAATCTGATGACGACTACCGCAAACGAAAAACTGACAATGATTTACAGATATGCACCTGGAACGTCCGAATCCTTAATTGGGATGGTGCCTCTATCCAACTGATAGATATCTTAGAAAGATACAAAGCTGATATCACTGCAATCTAAGAAATGCGATGGAAGGGACAGGGTTGCTAACGGCAAGTATCCTGTGATTTCTACTACAGCAGTCATGCGGAGAAGCACGAATTTGGATGCGGATTTGTGGTTGGCAAGAGATTACGGCATCATGTCCTGCGATTCACACCTGTGAACGAACGACTTGCCATAATCCGTATCATGGCAAGATTTTTCAACATAAGCCTGATTTGTGCGCACTCTCCGACAGAAGATAAGGACGATGAGACCAAAGACAGCTTCTACGAGCAGGACATAAAAATCGTGCTTGGTGACTTCAACGCCAAGGTGGGAAAAGAAAATATATTTGGTCTAACAGTTGGAAAGTTCAGCCTCCATGACAATACCTCCGATAACGGAATGAGACTTGTTGACTTTGCCGCAACGCGAAACATGGCCGTTAGTAGCACTAGATTCAAGCATCTCAATATTCATAAAGCCACTTGGCTGTCTCCTGATCAAAAGACGCGTAACCAAATTGATCACGTTTTGATTGACGAAAGGCACTCTTCAAGTGTTTTAGATGTACGCACGATCCGTGGTGCCAATATAGACTCGGATCATTATCTTGTCGCAGCCAAGATCCGTACATATCTGTGCGCAACCAAGAATGCGCGCAATCCAGCACGGAGAAAGCTAGACGTCGAAAAGCTGCAATCAAGACGAACAGCCGAAGACTTCGCTACTCGACTCTCACACCTGCTTCAAGAAAGCACTCCTCCGATCGACGATATATACGCGCAGTGGAATCACATTTCCCGCTCTATGCGTACGGCTGCAAAAAAAGTGATTGGCTATCATCACCCTCACCGAAACCAGTAGCACGACCAAGAGTGTCGCGACCCCACTGCAGAAAAAGATGCCGCCTACAAAGCCACCCTGCAGTCGGTTGTAACGCGTGCTGCTAAGGAGCGATACAAAGAGAAGAGGAGGGAAGAGAGACGCATTTTCAGGCGAAAGAAAAGGGAAGCGGAAATGCGTGAGTGCGAGAAAATTGAGATGCATGGTGACAGAAATGAAGTCCGAAAATTTTTCGAAAAAATAAGACGCCTGGCGGATGGTTTCAAGACCGGGGCCTCTTCCTGCAAGGATGAAAATGGGAATCTAGTGACAGATATCCAGAGTACACTGATGATGTGGAGGGAACACTTCTCTAGGCTTTTGAATAGTGACGACGACAACAATCCCGCCAATAGAGATGACATACCGGAAACCCCAATTGTGGACGACAGCGTTGAAGTTCCGCTGCGCGAGTGAGGTCTTGAAAGCTATAGCTCGGCTAAAAAACAACAAAGCCACAAGAGCCGATGGCTTACCTGCTGAGCTCTTCAAGAATGGAGGCGAAGCTCTACTTAAATGCATTCATGAGCTCCTATGCAGAATATGGTCGGAAGAATGCATTCCAAACGATTGGAACCTCAGTGTGCTCTGCCCAATCCACAAGAAGGGCGATCCCACCATTTGCGCCAACTACCGCCAACTACCGTGGGATAAGCCTTCTTAATATCGCATATAAGGTCCTGTCGAGCGTATTATGTGAAAGACTGAAGCCCATCGTAAACCAGCTGATTGGACCTTATCAGTGTGGCTTCAGACCTGGCAAATCCACCATAGACCAGATATTTACGCTACGACAAATCTTGGAGAAAACCCTACAAAAACAAATCGACACACATCATCTTTTTGTCGATTACAAAGCCGCCTTCGACAGTCCAATAAGGAATCATCTATATTCCACCATGTCTGAATTTGGTATTCCTGCAAAGCTCATCCGCCTTTGCAGAATGACACTCAGCAACACCAGCAGCACAGTTAAAATCGGGAAGGACCTCACTCCTCCATTCGATACCAAACGAGGTTTTAGACAAGGTGATTCCTTATCGTGCGACTTTTTCAACCTAATGAAGGAGAAGATCATCCGAGCTCTGATTGGAGACGCAGTGGCACGATATTCTACAAAAGTATTATGCTGCTGGCGTATGCTGATGATATCGATATCCATAATACGCGATAATACGCGCGAAGTCAGCGCAGCATTCTCCAGGTTAGCGAAAGAGTCGAGTCGAATGGGTCTTGTAGTGAACGCAGATAAGACGAAATACCTAGTGTCAACAAATAAACAGTCCCAGCGTCTTGGAAACCACGTCACTGTTGACAACATCTCCTTCGAGGTTGTTAAGGACTTCGTCTACCTGGGATCCAGCGTAAACTCTTTCAACGATGTCAGTATTGAGATAAAGCGAAGGATAACTCTTGCCAACAGGTGTTAATTTGGGCTGAGTAGGCAATTGAGAAGCAGAGCCCTCTCTCGACGAACAAAACTCACGCTCTATAAGTCACTCCTCATGCCCTTTTTATTATATGCAGCACAAACCTAGACGTTGAGCAGTTCTGATGAAAAGATTTTGGGAGCCTTCGAGAGAAGGATCTTCGTAAGACTTTCGGTACAATCTGCGTCAATGGCGAGTACAGAATTCAATGGAACCACGAGCTGTATGAGCTGTACACCTAGATCGACATTTTTAAGTACATCAAATTAAGCAGCTGCAGTGGCTAGGTTGTGATAAGTGGATGGAAAACGACGTTCCAGCTAAGATAATATTCGATTCGGTGCGCGGTGGTATTTCCATTTTATGGAAACGTGAACACCTTTCGTATAGGCTTAATTTCACGTTGCCCCATGGCAACAGGGTCGAGGTTCATGAAATTGATGGCTAGCAGATAATTCTTCAGGACATTAATAGCATGTTATTACAAAAAAACGTCCATCCGACCTCTCCTGGGCGGCACTTCCATGACTGCAGATGCGACCAACGCCCTGTCATAGTAGTTTCAACACCGGTTACACACCATACTTAAGTCTATATTTAAATCTATAAATATACTGTATGGATAGCAACCAATGCTGGAACGCAACAGTACCAATTATTGATGATTAGTTAGATCACCATCCACATTTATTGGTGGAAACCAAGACCCATTTGACATATCTGACAAATGTAGGGCATTGTCACCCGGTTGTTTAGCGCATCTCCACGCCGATCACAGACCTGTTCGAGACATTGAACTACCACAGCCACCACTATACTCCCCGAAGAGCCAGCCCTGCAATAGTCTCCCCGGGCAAAAGGGATTCACCTCGACACTCACCAACACACACCGACAAATCTGCACCGTCGTTCATGACTGTGATGGCAAAGCCACCACTATTGGATGTGCTACAGAGTAGACCACATCGCTTCTCACATGTGTGACACATGGTCACCACTATTTTGCACCTTTTCAAACTGGCACTCCGAGGCTACTAAGATATACTTTTCACCTCGGAGTATCCAACTCTGACACCTCATATACACCATGTACTGATACCAAATTATACATCATATTAACATCATTTAAACAGTCTTATAAGACAATCCATAAGACCAATGCCAATGTGCCGCTGAAATTGTAAACGTATGTCTACCGAGAGTAACGACTATCCCCGTGCTAACAAATTTTAGGGATCTCTGCTATTCCTTCGTAGGCATATGCTACCTTTGATCATGTCAAACTGTCCACCTACTCCCCAGATTGAGCGACCAACTCTAAGATCTTGGTAGTCCTTCTACATTTACACAGGGTAGGTCGAACCAGTTGCCTGCAACCATCCTTCTTTATCCTGGTTTTGGATAGGCTGCTCGTAAAAACAGGCGGAGTTGGTGCCCGGTGGTGGTCAACTCAGAAGAGAACGCCCACATTTTCGTTATAAGGATCAAGTGTTGGGCAACCTGAAGGCGCTACTGTTTCCAACTGGAACTAGTAAGCGCAAAACAGACATGGCGCAAATTCTTAGACGAGGCCAAAACCGATCAACGGTTGTAAGGGCCAGATAAGTAAGTAATTGTTGAAGTGCGGCGAAGCCAAAATGAAGGGTTATGAATATCTAACGAATCTGAAATCCATTTTTCAGTAAATTAAATTTATTATTAGTTTTCAAGGCCAGCATTTTTACAGAATATGGTCAGGACTTTGACCTGATCCATCTTATGATTTTGAATATTTCCACAAAAAACACCCGCACCAAAACCAGGTTTTACTGTTTGGAAAATATTGTTAATATTAACTTTCTATAGAACTTGATACCGAATAACAAAGCTATAATTGCAACTACATACATATATACCAAACATACCTGCATACTTATGATAAATTTTGTTTGTACTCCATTTTTGTCCATTATTTTAATATTTTATTTACAGTTGCCCACGAAGCAAACATGAAATCACATTTTTTGTGTTGACCTAATGATACGCTATAATTGAATATTGGTTGGGTTTTGCCTTATCTTGTAATTAGCCATAATTACCAACTTAGAGGGAAGATAAATAAACATTTTAAGGTCAGAAAAAATCAATGACTAAAGGAACAAAAAAAAAAATAAAAACGAAACAATGAACAAACATATCCGTCCCTCGACTTGATAGAGAAAAAAAATTATTGATAAAAACACTTGTATTGGACTTCGTTGAGTGCGTGTTTGTGGTAAAATTAGCTTGTGCGTGAGTGAGCTTGTTCTCTTAGTAAATAATTGCCTGGACATAAATAAATATTACATAATATGAAGACAGATGAAGACTGCGTAAGCTACGAGCCGAGTGGGTTTCTTGAAAATATATCAGTTTTTGAGAAAAGTAAAGTCATGACTAGCAAGAGCGAAATAAAATGCGGATAAACTAACTCCCGTCATTTATAACTTATTATTTAAGAAGAAGTACATGCAGTACTGAACTTAATGTGTACTATCATGTAACACGTTGGAAATAACAAAACTCTATTGAAACGATGTCTACAAAACGCTATTTTTTAGTGTGAAAGAAGAGCGAAGTTACTACTTTTTCAAGTGTATTGTAATGAGCTGAAGTTATGCTGCACTTTACATAAATATTTCGTAATTTTCTTCCATATTTGATCAAACGCACGAGTAGATAAAACCTCATTTATCTATGCAAATAATACATATCCTGAGATGACTACAGTTTTGATTGCTTAAAATTGACTTTTTCAGATTTTATGTTATGCTTTAAATTTTGTGTATATAGTGTCTCAAAAAAGTATTCGGAATTGATAATCTTTCGAAATTAATCACAATTTTTTTAATATAAACGAATAAAAATCACTCAAAACAACAAAAATAAACATAAAATTTATCAAAGTCTTACTCAGAAAACTGTTGGAGCTGAGCATGTTAGTAGCGTTTTTATTTTTTAATGTATCGTTATAAATTTCACTTAATCCACTGAAAATTGATCTCTATGTTTTAGTCCATAGACATATCGGGCAATATTATTGTATAAAACGTTTCATTTCCGTTTATCACAACAGTCACAGTTGGCAAAAATTTCGCAGCCATAAAGCAACGTTGGGATAAGGTAAGTTTTAGCTAGTAGAATGCGAATATTGAGTGGCGTAAAGTACTGTGTTATCCAGAGAGCACGGAGCATGCCATACACCTTCCCAACAGTCTTAAAAAATAAAAAAAATAAATAACTGGTCATTTCAGCCCTTGTAAGGACTTTTACCTAGCTTCTTATGATCAATTGTGTTGTGTGTGTTATTAAGTTTGTTCTCAATTGACCAAAAACCGGACCTACAGGTTTAACCCCGACTCCGAACGGCGATGAATGGAATGTTCTTGTTCTCAAGAAGCTTTACATGGCATTTTGATTACTCTCTGAGGTTTACCATTTTCTGCAGAGAGGTGGCGGCCTTACAGAAAAATCATTTTAATTCAAATAACTTTCTGTCGCTGCTGGGATTCGAACCCGGGTCTCCAGGTTCGTTGACATAGAGTTCGTTGACTCACTTTAACCAACTTCGCCACGGACGCCACAGTGTTACTAATATGATTATGTCAAGTTAGGGTTCTATTAAATGTTGCTCCTAAATTTTTTGATGTCTCATTGTGAATTGTCTTATAATTATTGTGTTATAATTATCACTATCATCACCATTATCTTTATCAGTATCATTATCATTATCACTATCATTATCATTGTCACTATCATTATTATTATTATTCTGCAAATAACGCATTTTCATATGTACTAGGTCATAGGTACTACGTGAACATCGCTGCTTTACACTGAAACAAGAAGTTGGTAAAAGCTCTCACAACATTTGGTGCAAGATAATCTTAATCGAGTCAATATAATGGTTTCGTTCAAGAATGATAGAAACAAGATTACGCATTCCGCAGTCCTGTTATCTAATGCTCTCTTTCTCAACTGAGTGCATGACGTCACACAGTACTTTTTCTTGACAAAAACGTATGCAAATGTGCGATCTCTTGTTTGACAAAATTTTATTGTACCAATGGGTTAAGGAGGTCTATATTAGGGTGGTGCAAATTGGCATGCAAAACAATTTTTTATGAAAAGTTGAGGTCTTAACCCCCAAAAGTGTTCCATATAATTAGAAAAAAAAGTGTGCAAATTTTTATTAAGATTGGTTAATATCTAGAGGTCGCACCAGGGCTTCAAAGTTTTATACATATGACATATGGAGTTTACAATGCGAATTAAGGTAATGTTTGGATTCCTTCCAACTGATGACGTAATATCGCTGATTGCACTTTCATTTTACAACCTGTGGATAAAAACGAGTATAAGAACTAGCAAAAGCTATAATTTGCAATTCAATGTATCCATACCTCTTGAAACCCTCGGTCAAAGTAGACTTCTTGGAAACTCCTGCTGCTACTTTACATACATGAGATTATGATTCCTTTTTTATTCTAAATATAGATATTTACCCTCGGCTCCTGTAAATAGGACTCATAAAGACTATTAGGAGGTTCCAATTCATATATAAACACTAAATGCTCATATAGACTATGGCTTCCCATATAGCTTGCATGCTAAAACTTTTAAGCCCTGGTGCGACCTCTAGATGTTTATCAATTTTAATAAAAATTCACCCAATTTTTTTTCTAATTATATGGAACACTTTTGGGGGGTAAGACCTTAACTTTTCAAAAAAAAATTTTTTTGCACCACTCTAGTCTGTATGCATATTACAAAAATAAGAACAAAAAATATTTAGGCGTAGTAAAATTATTCCAAAGTCTGACAATATCGCTTGTGACGTCATACTCTCTCACTCTCATTTGCGCAACGCGTAATCTGGTTTCTATCATTCTTGGGTTTCGGTTTTTTTTTTTTGTTTTTGTTTTTCGCTATTATAACATATTGAAGATAAAAAAAAGGTAAAGTGTTGAATAGAATGCATTAATGTTTTATCTGAAACATTTCAAAGTATTTACGTACATTCATAAAAGGAAAACAGCGGAGCAACACCCCTACCACATGAATTCTCAAAGCATACTGACTCAAAATTTAAAGCACAGCGGAAAAAACAAATTTTACGCTATGTACAAACCAGTGTTGCCAGATTAAGGTAAATTTCCCTAATTGAGGTAATTTTGACTAATTTTTTGGGCAGAGGTAAAAAAGCTAATAATTCTTAACCAAAAGTGGTAAATTTTGCGAAAACAATAACTTTTTTAGACTTGTTAATTTTTTGAGTTATTGGCAGACCTGTTACCTCTCTGAACCTACTCACAAGCAGTTTAAGAGCACGAACAGAACCAAAGCGGCTGTCGGTTGGAGATCTTCTTTCGGAGAAATACGTTGAGATCACGTCCAGGTTGTCAGTTGTCGGATCAGAGTTGCTTTTCGGTGTGAGAATAGTACAAATGTTATTTTATCATGTTTTTGTTGTTTCTTTATAAATAGTTATATGTAGGGGAGAGTGGTCCCATACCTACCGGTGGTACCATAGCGACCCCCCCCCCCATGTTTCTCAGCAATGGCGCTGACGGCAAAAATTGAAATTAATTTTCGTGCTGCAGGGAAGTTGAGTTAAAAGTGTTTATTTGTTTGCAGAAAAAGCGAGAGGTAAGTTATTTTGATTGGTTATGATTGATTGAATCAGGGCACATTATTAAAATTAGATCGCCTCTATTGCCATAAGTAAATGGCGAGCCGATATGTGAAAAAAGTCGGGGTGGTCCGAAACCGACCGGAAAGTTGTGGTCCGAAACCAACCCCCATTTTCTTTGCTTCGTTTTTGTTTATAGAGTGTAACTAAAGGCCAAAACGTGATAAGAAGTGATTTTTATTTATTTCTGACGGTAATCGCACATGTTTTACTAGAAATGGGACGAACATTTAAACGAAAAACCACAAAAAGAGATCCTGCGATTCTGCGTCGAGTAGTTGCTGCAATGAAATTGGGAATTATGTGTTAATTTTTACTTTCTAAAAAAAAAACAGCCTTAAAATGTATTTGAATAAAAGCACAAATAATTTTTGTGTTAGTGTTTCACTAACAAATTACAATTGAAATTCGAAATTAATCTTTTTCTCGCGATTCGCTGCAAAAAAATTGGGGATCGGTTTCGGGCCATATGGAGGTCAGTTTCGGACCACCATTTTCAAGAACGTCAAAAATGTTGACTTTTACTTTTGCCTCGGTATCTCCCACTTAACGACACTCACAAACCTCACTAAGCGGTGTGAAACATAGAAAAATTGTCCCTCTACAGAGTACAACTTTGAACTCAGCAAAAAAATGATTTTTGATACGGTTGTTAGTCATTAAAATATTGTTTGATGTTTTTATTTTAGGAAGAGGTAAATTTTCACCGAAAGTGGTAAATTTTTTCCCAAATAGTGGTAAATTTCAGTTCGTCTCTCTGGCGACACTGGTACAAACACAGCGAGCCGATTGCTACTTCGTGTGCAAAAGCACAACAATACACGATGCCCGCGGGCTATGGGAAACCATGCAGTGAGCACCATTGATCTAAACGCTTCGCTGTATCATGGAAAACTGTGGGGCAATGAAAGCAACACGTGACGGCATGACACTTGGTTATATGTAAGCGCCCGGTAAAAATTTCACAGGTGAAACGTTTTACCCATTGAAACGCTTCACCCCACCGCACCCTAGTTATTTAAAAATATCTGTTTATTTTTATTTAATTAATTAAAAATGACGCGGCAAAGTTTGAACTCGCCAAAGGAAGAATTTTGTCTATGTCATAAGGATATTCATTAGTAATTACTTCCATATCATTGATTACTTACTTACTTACTTATCTGGCGCTTACAACCGTAAGTCGGTTTTGGCCTCGTATAAGAAATTGCGACAGCCATTTCTGTTTTGCGCTTGCTGGCGCCAGTTGGAAACACCAAGCGTCGTCAGGTTATCCAACACCTGATCCTTCCAACGAAGATGTGGGCGTCCTCTTCTGCGTTGACCATCACCGGGCACCGAATCGGATATTTTTCTTGCTGGAGCGTCATTTTCCATTCGCTCAACATGAGCTAGCCAGCGGAGCCGCTTGATCTTAATACGCTTAACTATGTCGATGTCAGCGTACAGCTCATACAGCTCGTGGTTCCATTGAATTCTGTACTCGCCATTGACGCAGATTGGACCGAAGATCTTACGAAGGATCTTTCTCTCAAAGGCTCCCAAAGTGTTTTCATCAGAACTGCTCAACGTCCAGGTTTGTGCTGCATATAATAGGACGGGCATGATAAGTGACTTATAGAGCGTGAGTTTTGTTCGTCGAGAGAGGGCTCTGCTTCTCAATTGCCTACTCAGCCCAAAGTAACACCTGTTGGCAAGAGTTATCCTTCGCTTTATCTCAATACTGACATCTTTGAAAGAGTTTACACTGGATCCCAGGAAGACGAAGTCCTTAACGACCTCGAAGGAGATGTTGTCAACAGTGACGTGGTTTCTAAGACGCTGGGACTGTTTATTTGTCGACACTAGGTATTTCGTCTTATCTGCGTTCACTACAAGACCCATTCGACTCGACTCTTTCGCTAACCTGGAGAATGCTGCGCTGACTTCGCGCGTATTATCGCGTATTATGGATATCGATATCATCAGCATACGCCAGCAGCATAATACTTTTGTAGAATATCGTGCCACTGCGTCTCCAATCAGAGCTCGGATGATCTTCTCCTTCATTAGGTTGAAAAAGTCGCACGATAAGGAATCACCTTGTCTAAAACCTCGTTTGGTATCGAATGGAGGAGTGAGGTCCTTCCCGATTTTAACTGTGCTGCTGGTGTTGCTGAGTGTCATTCTGCAAAGGCGGATGAGCTTTGCAGGAATACCAAATTCAGACATGGTGGAATATAGATGATTCCTTATTGGACTGTCGAAGGCGGCTTTGTAATCGACAAAAAGATGATGTGTGTCGATTTGTTTTTGTAGGGTTTTCTCCAAGATTTGTCGTAGCGTAAATATCTGGTCTATGGTGGATTTGCCAGGTCTGAAGCCACACTGATAAGGTCCAATCAGCTGGTTTACGATGGGCTTCAGTCTTTCACATAATACGCTCGACAGGACCTTATATGCGATATTAAGAAGGCTTATCCCACGGTAGTTGGCGGTAGTTGGCGCAAATGGTGGGATCGCCCTTCTTGTGGATTGGGCAGAGCACACTGAGGTTCCAATCGTTTGGAATGCATTCTTCCGACCATATTCTGCATAGGAGCTCATGAATGCATTTAAGTAGAGCTTCGCCTCCATTCTTGAAGAGCTCAGCAGGTAAGCCATCGGCTCTTGTGGCTTTGTTGTTTTTTAGCCGAGCTATAGCTTTCAAGACCTCACTCGCGCAGCGGAACTTCAACGCTGTCGTCCACAATTGGGGTTTCCGGTATGTCATCTCTATTGGCGGGATTGTTGTCGTCGTCACTATTCAAAAGCCTAGAGAAGTGTTCCCTCCACATCATCAGTGTACTCTGGATATCTGTCACTAGATTCCCATTTTCATCTTTGCAGGAAGAAGCCCCGGTCTTGAAACCATCGGCCAGGCGTCTTATTTTTTCGAAAAATTTTCGGACCTCATTCCTGTCACCATGCATCTCAATTTTCTCGCACTCACGCATTTCCGCTTCCCTTTTCTTTCGCCTGAAAATGCGTCTCTCTTCCCTCCTCTTCTCTTTGTATCGCTCTTTAGCAGCACGCGTTACAACCGACTGCAGGGTGGCCTTGTAGGCGGCGTCTTTTTCTGCAGTGGCGTCATTGATTACGCTTGAATTTAAATTTGTTTGTGATGTATTTGAACTTTTCCGAGCATAATAAAAGCTTGAGTATAAAATCTTTTCTTAATATGCTTAAGGTTTCATTTTAGGAACAAAGGTCACCATTTGTAAATGTCATGGTGCGTCTTTTCTTGTTTTTTATATGTTGTTGTTTTTGTTTTGTACCAGACCTCCACCTAGCTAATACATGGGTTGCTCGTAGACATATTTGTTTATATCTATTCAACTGCCAAGCCATAACATGTCTTTGCAACTCAAATGTTTATATTTCCATGACAGTTTTGACAATCATTTCTGTCAAACAAACAAACAAACAAACAAAAAAACAAACACACACACAAACTAGCTAATCAACAAAAACAACAAGTTTTTATGTTCAACTATGTGGCACTTCAGTTATAGGAACTACTAACTTAAGGCTTCACATACTTAGCTCTCCGGTCAAGGACAGGCAGAAGCACACTCATTCTTCAGCGCCCGTCAAGTTTTATTGTGCTTGAGTGGTACTCAACTTTTTTCGTTAGCATTGCTGTGGGTGTGTGTGTGTCCATGTGGCTGTGGGTGGAGATTGTGGGCAATAGGAACTACGACATTTTCAATAGAGTTGTTGTCATTGGAATTAATGACGCTAATGACAGCTCAAACAGTTAACGGCTACGCCAACTTTTCATAAATTGAAATATTTATGCATGTACCTAGTATTGTTAATGCCACCTCTGACATAAGCACTGACAGCTGCTTGACAGTTGGCTTAGGCGGAACGCCGGTTGCTGCCAATCACTGAGGTACATTAATTAATTGTTTGAACAAGCAAATTGTTGGTTGTTTGTTTAGTTTTCATAGCTTAATCGTAGCAAAGTAGAAAGGACTGTTAAGAAAATTCTTTGAGGAGTATTAAAGGGCACCCAAATTTATTTGGCCATTAGCAAGTAAAGAAATTCAAAGGATTCAATTAAGAATAGAATTTCTATCTTGATACGCAGGTTGCATACTTAAGAATGGTTATTTAGAGTTTTTTTGTTTTTTATTTAAAATGTCAGTAATAAATTTAATGTATAACCTTTTGTGTAAATTTTACTATACAACGATATAAAGATATAAAAAAGTAACCAAGTCATTATTTAAGTACCTTTACATATGTCATTAAAAGATAAAAAATTAAAAAAAATGCATTAGAGCCCGAACAGAATAAAAAATCGTTGCGATTTACGACATCTCAAAGCAATAGAATGCATGAAAATGTATGAACACGTCCAGAATGAAGTCGCAGGTCGGCAGCCGCAATGATATATCGCACAATTAGAATCTATTCTATTTTATCCTTGCGACCGCTATTAACCCTTTCAGTGGATTTGTCGATTAGAGCCTGAACAGAATCAAAGCGATTGCGATTGGCGAAATTTTCAAGCAATTCAAAACGTATGAATACGTCCGAAATGAAATCGCTGGTCTTCGATAGCGATGAACATTCGCCAGATTAGAATCTTTATTTTTTTCTCTGGCCACCTGGCGATCCTTCTTTGAGTGGTGCCAAACATGCTGACGTATTTTTCCTAATGATGGGGAACTTTCAGTGCTATTTTCTTAAGTTTTATTATCTTCTGACATTTGTTGTTTGTGTTTCTGTTTCCTTCATGTCAATTATGCATACACAAAACAAAATACTCTGACAATTCAGCCTGAATAGTTCGCCAATCGCTAATTGCTTTCATTCTGGACATGTTCTGAGCGATTGGCGAGAAGATAGGATCGCCGTTCGCCATTCGCTTTGATTCTGTTCGGGCTCTAAGTGTGCAGTGTCGACCACAGCAACGGCATTTGTCCCATTTACTCTTTCGTGTATACGCCACTGCTTTTGGTGTTCACACGCATAATACTACAATTTTCGACTTTTGAGCTTGTGTTTGTAGCTCTCTCGCTCTCTGCACTGACAAAAATTATTGTGCAGGTATTAAGCAAAAATATTGTTATAATTATCATTGTCATCATCATTATCATTATCAGTATCATTATCCTTATCACTATCATTATCATTGTCACTATCATCATCATCATTATTATTATAATTCTGTAAATAAAGCATTTTCATATGCCTCAAACATTTCGTGCCGGGCAAAACACACGACCAAGAGACACAAACCTTCTTACTTGAAAGTTCAGTGCCAACTGATTGAGAGAACTTCGTGCATTCGATCGTGTTCGTGTTTCGATACTCGAATAAAGCTTTCGAGTCTCACCACGCTTTGTACTACGTGAACATCACTGCTTTAAAACAGTGATGGGCACACCAATACTATTATATTTTCAGTAATTTTGGGCTTGTAGTAGTAGATTCTCGCTCTCAGCACTGAAAAAAATTATTGTGCATGTATCAATAAATATGACGACTCGACTCGTTTGTTTAATATTTCATTTTACGTTTAGATATAATTTTATTTTCATGTTTTTGTTTTGATTTTAAGATTTAAAGCAAAATAAATCAACTAAAATTATTAGATAACGATTTTTTTAATAAAAAACCAAATCAATTTAAAATTCAAATCTAAAAAAAAACAAAGAACACAAAAAAAACATAAATAAAACAAGTCTTCGATCCAAAAATATAATATAGAACTCAGTGTTTGCTTTATTGAGTAAATTCTTATTTATTTGCCCATCTATTTTTTTCGGTGCATAACAATCAAGTTCAAAGCATAATGCAGCGTAGACCCGACAGCATGAAGTCTCAGCGCCAATTGATTTAAATCAGTGGTGTTCACGTAGTACCAAGCGTGGTGAGACTCGAAAGCTTTATTCGAGAATCGAAACACGTACACGATCGAATGCACGAAGTTCTCTCAATTAGTTGGCGTTGAAACTTCAAGTTGTAAGGTTCGCACCTCTTAGTCGTGTGTTTTGCACGGCACGAAATGTTTAACGCATATGAAAATGCGTTATTTGCAGAATAATAAAAATGACAATGATAGTGACAATGATAATGATAGTGATCATGATAATGATACTGATAATGATGATAACAATGATTATTAAAACACAATTTTTGCTTAATACCTGCACAACAATTTTTTTCAGTGCAGAGAGCAAGAGAGCTACAAACACAAGCACAAAAGTCGAAAATTGTAGTAGTTTGCGTGTGAACACCATTGATATAAATAACTTCTTGTCGGTATTTATACATGTAAGACACGAGAGAGAGTTCTTAAAGAAGTCTCTACGAGTCTCTAGCATGCGAACCACTACGGTCCCTACACTGCTTTAAAGCAGTGGTGTTCACACGCATACTGCCACGATTTTCAACTTTTGAACTTGTGATAGAAGCTCTCTGCACTGACAAAAATTGTTGTGTAGGTATCAAGTAAGAATTTTGTTGTAATTATGATTATAATTATCGGTATCATTATCATTGTCAATATCACTCTCATTATCATTATTATTATTATTATTATTAATATTATTCTACACTCATAACTGCACAAAAACTCATTTTCATATGCCTCAAACATTTCGTGCAGTGTAAAACACACGAACAAGAGGCGCGAACCCTATTGCTTGTAGCTTCAGCGCTAACTGATTGAGAAAACTTCGTACATTCGATCGTGTACGTGTTTCGATTCTCGAATAAATCTTTCGAGTCTCACCACGTGTGGTACTACGCGAACATCACTGCTTTAAGGAAATTATGATCAGAGTTTTAAAATTGTTCTTTATAATTTTGTGAATGTAGTTAAAAATCTATCAGTATGTTCAGGTCTTATGAGATCAGGTTCGCTCAAAGCTCCAATAGTTAAAGTTATAATTGGCCCATTTGCATCGGAATCCATAAAATCTTCTGTGCATGGTCTTGTTTTGTTCTCCAGACTTAAAGCTCTTTATGAATTTGTTCTTTTTCTGGTTTTGTTTCCCATAGTTCTGATGAAGGCACTTATGTCGCACCACAATGAAGAAGTCTGATACTATTGTACTGGACATTCACAAAGATTGTGCTCTGAAGCTTCTTTCTCCAGTACATTTTGACATTTTTATTATAAGGAAAACGTATTATATATGAAAAATGTGAGAAATGCGAACAAATCACCGTTATTTTTGAAATAAACCAAAATTTTTAATTTAAAATACTAAAGCAAATGTTAAGAAAAACGAATTTTAACCTCATATAAACTAACCACTAATTGTTGATGTTTATAAAACTCGACAGAGGTTCGACACTTCAAAGAAAGAGAACAAGAAAAACAAAAATCGAAAAAAAAAAAACCAAAACGACCAAAAACCAAACCTCATTCTAAATATAATTCCTCATCTGCAAGCTCAAAGGATCTATTAAGAATACAAGTACGCATGCACACTCATATGAAAAGCTGCATACAGTAATTGAGACAAACACACACACACATATATACCCACATATGGCGCACACATCACTTTTCATTCATTTATGTGTGGGTAGCTCACTCGGAAAAAACCAAAAGGAATAATAATAAAATTTCCAGAGCACTCAACAGTTGATACATCTACATTAAGTACAAGCTAAGAGGAGTATAAGAAGTAGCGAGAGGAAAAAATATGCTCAAGTTTTAAGCCGTTTCAAAACAGACTTAAATGAAGTGGCGTAGTCGACGCTTTGTTTTTGCTCATCAATGTGGTGCATGGATCTGTTTGTGTGAGTTCGTTTTTTTTTTTTTTTGGTATTTCTGCGTTGGCAAATTTTAATAATTCTTCATCGAGTGCTATTGCCATCAATGAATGTGACAGGAGTTCAACTGCAACACAACTCCTTCAGAGTTCAAGGGAGTTCATGAGAGTGTTGACATAAACTTTCGAGTGGTTTTGGGTTTTGTGTGTGTGACTTGTATGCAAGTTGCAGCCGAGTTTTTTTATTTTCTTTTTCTTTTCCTAGTTTTTTTGTTTTATTTTCTCTTCAAATGTTTGGAAGAAGTTTTATGGAGAAGAAAATGTTTGAAAACTGTTTATGAGACAGTCGAGATAAACTTATTCATATATGCCATAAGCAACTTAGTCGAACGACAAACACCAACTTATAATTAACGAACATATTAATGACACTGGTCAACAAAATATTGTCACAAGAAAACTGCTTATTAGTTTTTAAATTTATACATAACTCCGTAAACACAAATATATGAAAATTTATACTATAACTGGGACCAACATATTTATTTCTGATAAATACGAGGTCTGCCTTTTCTTGCACCTCGGCAACACTAAAAATTGCTTCATTTGACAATTCCATTTGAATATTTGACATTTTCTAGCATTAACATACTCACAATGTTTTGGTGTATGTGCCCTTATTGTATTGTTAACAGTGGTTTGAAAATTGCATTTCAGAAAAAAACTGAAATTAATACTTGAACATTTTTGGGTGATGATTTTCTACGGTTTTCGACGTGGATGGACAAGAAAAGAATGCATCGACTTAGTTCGACTTTGGTGATAAAGCATCAAGTGGAATTGATGGATCAATGACCTAATCCTCCTTCACATTAAGAAAAAAAAAAACAAATGCGTGGTGAGCATTTTTCTTCGCCCGAACAGGCCGTCTAGACCTTCAAAAACGTGGTTTCAAAGAAACCAACTTCAGAGTTGTAAAATTGTTTCGAAAATTGTTAAAATTTTGGAATGCAAAAGTGTGTTGGTCATCTTGGATAATTCTTTGAAAAAAAATAAAATCATTTTCACTGATTAATCACCATTTTTACATTGTGAGACGTAAGACCCAGAAGGCAACTCTCGTATTAATCGATATAACAAATGAACAAATGAAAATTTCACATAATTTCACACAAAAATATTTACATTTTTCACCAAAAATTTACATACTGTACAAAATATATAATTTTTAACTACCCTAAATAATTACACCAATATTTGGGCACTTTGAAGCATTTGTCGAAGAGCTAAATTTATTTTATGAATTAAAAAAAAAAGCAAAGAAAAATAAAAAAAAAATTATATATCACCCAAAAATTAGAAAAAATTTAATAGTTTTGAAAAAATATATGAACACTAGCAGGCCAAAGTGGTCCTCGACTTCGCCACGTACGTTTTCTCTTTATCAATGTTTATCTTTAACAGTTTATAAAAAACTTATTGTATCACACAATGTCACTTCAATAAAAGTAAAATGTCAGTCGATTGGCGACATTTTCAAGCAATAGAATGCATGAAAACATATGAACACGTCCGAAATAAAATCGCTTGTCTTCGATCGCGACGAACATTCGCCAGATGAGAATCTATTCTATTTTTTCTCTAGCGACCTGGCGATCCTCTCTTTGAGTGGTGTCAATCATGATAAGTGTTGCCGTATTTTTCCCAATTATGGGGTACGTTCAGTGCTATTTTCTTAAGTTTTATTATGACATTTGTTGTCTGTGTTTCTGTTTTCTTCATGTCAATTATGCATACACAAAACAAAACATTCTGACAATTCAGTCTGAATTGTTCGCCAATCGCTAATCGCCTTAATTCTGGACATGTTCTGAGCGGCTGGCGAGAAGAGAGGATCGTCGATCGCCAATCGCTTTGATTCTATTCGGGCTCTTACGCATTTCTCTTTTTATCAAAGCTGTGGTGGATTAATTCACCACTAAAGCTCAGCAAAGAACCTTCCAAGTACACTAGTTGTGCGTTGTTTTTATTTCTCATATCTACTTGTATCCATGATATAATTACAAGTATCATGCTTGTATCTGTTTCGCTCTATTAGTATTGAGTATTTGCATGGAATATTTCTCTATAAGATAACGATTAAATAGGTATGAGAGAGTGAAATTACCAAGTATCAAAAATACAAGTTTGAGAACATACGCAAAAAACATATATA
This sequence comes from Pherbina coryleti, assembly GCA_943735915.1. Taxonomy (NCBI): domain Eukaryota; kingdom Metazoa; phylum Arthropoda; class Insecta; order Diptera; family Sciomyzidae; genus Pherbina; species Pherbina coryleti. Next base: position 47,452,685 of record OX030949.1, on the reverse strand, counting down.
TATATCGGTAATAATATCTTACTTACAGATATTCTTTATTTTAACTATCACTCATTAACTATCACTGTTTAAATTTGCGCAGGTACCCAATATAAACCTTTCCTATCACATAAAGAAAAGAAATGTAGATTAAAAAAGTAAAAATACAACATTAACACAAAAATAACGATCTGTAACATCCATATTAGAGCCTGAACAGAATCAAAAATCGTTGCGTCTGACGATCTTTGTTGTTGGAAAATACATGCAAAATGTAGAAAAAACCGCAGCTCGTTTTCCGCAACGATTAATCGTAGACTTAGAATCTATTCTTTTTCTTCTCTTGCGGCCGACGATTCTCTCTCTAAGTGCTATTAGTGTTGCTATATTTTTCCTAAGAATTGGCTGTGTTTAATGAAATTTGCTTAGTTTCTATTATGTCTTGACGTTTCATCTTTGTGTGTGTTGTATTCACACAATTGAAGAGACCAATATATTGAAATGAAATAAAAAAAGTAAATAAAAAAATACTAAATAAAAGCAACCTTGAAACGTCAGTCGAAATCAATTCATTTGAACATGTTCTCTGCGATCGAGGACCAGAGAGGATCGTCGGTCGCAACGATTTTTAATTCTGTTCAGGCTCTTAAATAGATATATCCATTTAAAAAAAGAGTTATAGCAGTTACTTCACTTAAGCTGGATTCACTGATCACCTTCAGCATGTTTTTCAAGTTTTTTTATATGGAGTTTATGCACTCTATTTTTTTCCACACTCAATGAGAGAGTAACAAAAACTTGCAGCATCTCTTGAACTTGATTAACTTTATTTTAATTTTCTTGCTGAATGTTTTTGATCGGAACTGCCAGATTGGTGTTTGTCAAGTTGAAATAGGCATATTTTATTTTTTATGTCTTTATAATAAAGGAACATTGCATCTGGCAATACTGAATGACAATGAAAAAACAACAAACTTGCAGAATGTTTTATATGTCAGTAACATAATACAAGGTAGCATTGACAGTTGCTTGGGAAATCATATACTGTCAAAAAATATACTCAAAAAGAGAGCGCTCACAATCCGCCATTGAAAACACAAGCAATGTTGAAAACGTTGAAGTGAAAAAAAAACAACAACCACAGCAGCTGCTGATGTATTTCCACAAAAAGCTGTTTTTGACAGTTTATGTTTTCCTGTTGAAGAGAAAATAAGCAGTTGTCAATGCTACCATGTATTATTAAACCATGTGTCAGTGAATCAAAATTGCCACATTCTCTTGTTGAGAGCAATAGAGCTTTTGCAAAAAACATGCTGAAAGTGATCAGTGAATCCAGCTTTAGTGGAACAGATAAAGAGAAAAAAAGCTTACACTACAATGAGTGCCAGAGAAAGAGATAATAAGCTTTCTGCTTAATCCAAAACATATAAGCAGCTATGGGCAGAGAGCCCTCTGGGAGCGTTGAAAGCAAGAATTGGGAGCAAAGGCTTTTGTAGCAACACAAATCGGAACAAAAAATCAAAGACAAAACACAAACACAGAAACAAGACAAAAGCTTTAAATGTAGTGGTGCCCCATACCTGGCTATGATTGAACTCAAACTTAACACTCTGTGTAGACATGGCATAACACACGAAAGCACATATAAAAGCAAAAGCAAAAAATAATGCTTATTGAAAAAGAAAACAAAATAAAAATAGCACGATATAACGGTGAAATTGAACAAAAATGCCATTAGCACAGGGCTGGGCCATGGTATAATAATACAAGGTAGCATTGACAGTTGCTTGGGAAAACATATCCTGTCAAAAACTATACTCAAAAAGAGAGCGCTCACAATCCGCCATTGAAAACACAAGCAATGTTGAAAACGTTGAAGTGAAAAAAAACAACAACCACAGCAGCTGCACCATGGTTTTTTATGTTTGTTTTTGTCAGTTGCTTTAATTTTCGCTTCGTTTCGCAAACAGCTGTGTTTGACAGTTTATGTTTTCCTGTTGAAGAGAAAATAAGCAGTTGTCAATGCTACCTTGTATTATTATACCATGGTATAATAATACATGGTAGCATTGACAACTGCTTATTTTCTCTTCAACAGGAAAACATAAACTGTCAAAAACAGCTTTTTGTGAAAATACATCAGCAGCTGCTGTGGTTGTTGTTTTTTTTTTCACTTCAACGTTTTCAACATTGCTTGTGTTTTCAATGGCGGATTGTGAACGCTCTCTTTTTGAGTATATTTTTTGACAGTATATGATTTCCCAAGCAACTGTCAATGCTACCTTGTATTATTATACCATGTTATTATACCATGGGCTGGGCATTCTAACACAGTCACATATTATTATGTCTTGTTAGTATTGGTGCTCTCTCGAATTGCGTACACTGAGCGACATAGTTGTCCCAAATATCTAGATTTGTAAGTTTTTCTTTTTTATTTTATGTTTTTATTTTTAGTCATCAGTATTGTTCATTATTTCTTCTATTAACTAGTTAATACAAGTAATATGAATGAATAATGTAAAGAATCTTAATAGATAATATAAATGAGTTATATGAAACCTTAATATATACGAATAATTATTTTAATATAATATCTTAATATATGTGAATAATTAAAATTAATAACGAAAAATACGTAAGTAAATAATAAGGAATTAAATAAAATAAGTAAGCAAGTAATCAAAAAATTAAGTATTAAAAAATTAATAAGGAATGAACAATGCAAAAAGTTTTAATAGCTAATATGTATTATTTATATGAAACCTTAATATATACGAATATAAAATTCTACAAACTAAAAAAATATATGCATAAGTATTATAAATCAACAATAAGTTGATTTTTCACGAGTGTACATATAATTTGCAGCGCAAAACGACATAGGTCTTCACAGCATCACCGTCAGCGAACGACTGAATTATATTCTCTTCTGTTTTAAGCTTTATGTACATGTGAAAAGTTACGCTCATAGAGAGCTCAGTGAGCTATGGAGCGCCCTGCGCTGCATTAGCAACTTTATCAAAAATTAAAAATGTTTTTATCAGAAATAAAAATAATATAAGCCTATGTTTTTATTTAACCTTTGTTGTGTTTGTACCAATAATATCAGATTCTTACTTGTTTTATGTGTTTGTACAAGTAGAATGGATGGTTGGTTGCAGACCTTTATTCACCACATCAAAACTAATTTCAACATATTAGAATTTACTTCGATCCAATCATGAAACAATTATAAGGTAAGCTTATATTGGAGAGCAGGGTGCGCTAGTTGTCAAAATCAGCTGAAAATTTCGAGTTTTTCTAATTGTTGTTGTTGCTTTTATCGTTTGACGTTTGTAGCTCCTACAGCTTTGTTGTTGCAAAATTTCTCATTTGAGCAGCCATCTTAAAATGACCTTACCTTGTAATTGTATCATGGATCCAATTGGTTTTAAGCGCAGCGAAGTGTGTATGCATTTGTATTTGTTTATTTATTTGTAGTGTTGTGCTTTCTGAGAACAAAGAGAGTAGAGTATAGAACAGCATGGATTTTATTAAAGCTCTAGCAAACGCATGAAAAGCTTACAAGCTATCAAGCAACGCATGGCATTGTGGATGATTTTTAAAAAAACTTGACACTTTAATTAAAGGTACTTATTTTTAAAATTTCGTAAAGAAAACACCCCTTTATCCTTTTGCAGCACAAATGTGATATTTTAAAACTTATATTACAAAATTCGGACCAGTAGTTGTGGAGTTTAGCGGCAACAAAGAATTTTCACTTTCATTTTATATTATAGTATAAATATAAATATAGATTGAATGAGGATATTGATATTTTAGTGCAGGTGCGAAGATATTGATATATCTTTTGAACATTCTAACAATTTTAAGATCGAAAAAATGAAAATATATCATATTTTTACTAAAAAATCGAAATCTCAGAAAAGCTTAATGGATAGGAAGGTTAAAGGCTGCTATTTAAGATAACGGAAGTTAAGTCCAAAAACAGGTCCAACCGATAAAGTCCTCTGAAAACATGAAAAGTATCTTGGAAAATCCTGTCGAAAGCTTTGCCAGCTAGTATTCGCTCTACACTTTAGTTATAATAATTTATTATTTTAATTAAAAATTTTAAATATTTATTTATTTATATCTTAGAAAAGATCCAGTATAAGTAAAAGAAATCGAGAATTTGAGGAATTGTTACCATTTTCTTAGGACAACTGAGATCACAAAATTCTGTTATTTTATTAATGAATGTTACAGAAAACAACTATAAAAAAAAGATACAGTAGTTTCGACTATGTGGTAACACAAGACGTAGAATTATTCAATTCGCTTTTGATGACACCTTTTTTAAAAAATATCTAGCAAAATTTTTATTCCATACACCTGACCATATGATCTTTAAAAGAGTGCCAGAGAGGGTTAATATGTATGGCCAACCCCATTACTTTTGCAAAATAAACATCTTTGCCTTTGACACCTATTCTCTCCGACCACTCCTTAGGGGGGCTCCTATACAAATTTTATGGTTTTTGTATCTTTATTCCATACACCTGAGCATATGACCTTTAAGAGAGTGCCAGAGAGGGTTAATATGTATGACTGACCCCCATTACTTTTGCAAAAGGAACATTTTTTCCTTTGACACCTATTCCCTCCGACCACTCCTTAGGGGGGCTCCCATACAAATGTTATGGTTTTTGTATATTTATTCCATACACCTGAGCATATGACATTTTAAAGCGTGCCGGAGAGGGTTAATATGTATGACTGACCCCAATTACTTTTGCAAAAGAAACATTTTCGCCTTTGACACCTATTCCCTCCGACCACTCCTTAGGGGGGCTCCCATACAAATTTTATGGTTTTGGTATATTTATTCCATACAACTGAGCATATGACCTTTAAGAGAGTGCCGGAGAGGGTTAATATGTATAACCGACCCCCATTTCTTTTGCAAACCTATTCCCTCCGACCACTCCTTAGGGGGGCTCCCATACAAGTATTATGGTTTTGTCGATAAAACCGGAAACTTTCGATAAATAGGTAGCAAAATTAAGCAAACAAAAACATCAAATGTTGACTTTATATTTCATGTAATTGTGTAAAATTCATATAAGTCAGAGAGTTCAAACATGAATTTTTCTCCCAGTGAGGATCAAGCAGACCAACAAGTGACATTGTACGATCAGTACTTTAGACACACCAAAGACTCAAATCGTGACCTAAATACCGACACCTGATCACTATCAACCACCCTACTTACCTCCAAGAATGACGTATTCTACGTCAAAAATGTCTTTTTGTTAAGCAGATTAGTAAAAAGGATATACATATATATCTTATACAAATAAAATTTTTAATCTTTGTCAAAATTTAAATTTGAGAAGTCTTCCCAAAGTTTAATAAATTTAAAAAACTTAAAAAAATAAAAGAAACTTTTTGTTTTTATAGACAGAGACTTTACAACCAAAAAAAAAAAAAAAAATAACTTTGGCGACAAATAACAAGACAAATAAGTCGTCCATTCTTTAGCTGTGATATCAGTGCTGAAATCGAAATATAATTTAAGCTTTCACTTCACCGACTTGAATTCTTACCTACCCTCTTAAACAACTTAAAAACACAAGTCCGGACTTATATTTTTCAAGTCAGAATTCAACAATGAATTTAGTCTAGAACCAGGGCGTTTAGACCAGAAACTGTACGTGAACTATTTAATGGTTTTTTTTTTTTTTTCAAACACAAAATTGTTCTCATTGTTGCTTTTGCTCATCGTTGCAAAAAAGAAAAAAATTGTGAAAGTACTCCGACAAGACAGAATTTTGATTTCTTTATGTAACAAAATTGATGTGCAAAACAAAAACAAATCATGTGTGTTTTGGTGTTACACAAGTAACGGGACAATCATCTCAGGGTCAGCCTCGTCGAGTGAGGCTTTGTTTTTGTTGCTTTTGCATGCAATTGTTTTTGTTAAAGCGATTTAAAAATTTGGTGAACATCGGTTTTGTTGTTGTTATTGTTTTTTGTTCGTGTTGTTGTTTTTACAAATGTGCAAATACAAATTTGATAAAATAAAACAAATTTGTAGCTGGGCCAACTGGGTCAATTGTGCTTCTGGAAGCTCATTTCTGATATATCGAGTATCGAATTGAAATGTGTACCACTCAAAAAGATATAGAATCAAAGCTATACTATAGCTTGGTTCTAATATAATCAGTTAAAAGTTTTCATGCAATACAAAAAAAGTAAATTTTGAGCGTTAAATTATAACTCTTAAAGTAGCAGTACATTTGCCACTTCGATGTAAAAACACGATGGAGATTATAATAAAATTTGGTAAAAATTTAATTAAATCTTATACAATATTTGAATTTATGAAGAAGTTAATGCTTATTATTTACTGTCCCTTAAAAGTATGTTTGAGTGGTATATGTACCTATGTTAAGTAAATGTCGTGTTGCTTCGGAGGACGACAATAAGCCAGTCCTACAAAAACCAAAAATCACGATAATGTGGCAGAGAAAATGAGTGCAATTATCAACCATGAAATAAAAATCTACTTTGGAAAAATAAAAATATAATTATGAAAATATTTAATTTTTTTTATTTATTTTATTTAAAAAATTCGGTTATCTTTCCAACATACTTTGTATGAAGGAGAAACAAAGGGATTAATAGTGAAACATAAATTGACAACAATTAAAATCTTCTTGCATATCTTCTCCAAACACAAAGGAAAATTGCTTCAATTTAAACACATATCCTGCAGCATAATTCATAAATGTAAAGCTTTATTTTACAGGATATTCTACACAAATAAGCGAAGAAAGGAGACAGCACATATTCCAACATTCAAATGTACGAACACACAAAGAAACACACGCAAACAACAAACAAATGGAAGCACTTTGTATGTGAGTGCAGGGGCGAAATGGGGTTTGCTTGTATGTGGTTTTATTTGTACAAGTAGAGCAACCTATAGTAATGGTCGTCTCTCTGCCACACACAGGCACATAAAAGGTTTTCCATATCAATTACATGCAACTCATAATAATAAATTCCACAAATGAATGACACAAAAAAGAAGAAGAGGAAAAAAAAAATATAAAGTATAAGAATAAAAAACTTACATATATATTACTGAAAATTGTAACGTTAACGAGCTGGTTGGCTGGCTGACTGTATGTCTGGCTCTGTGTTTAGTGGAGTTGAGTTTTTGAATGGATTTTTGCAAGATTCTAGCACACAATGTATATTTGTTGCTAATATCGTTGTTGTTCCTTGAAGCCCAAGCAATGATGAGACGGCAAACAAACATCAAGCACTGCTTCATGGCTCTGCAAAATGTTCACAAACACAAAAATTGCAGCTCAAGCAAAAATGTTTTTCCCAGGCTGCTTAAAGGATAATCCATTTTGGCATAATAAATATGTATGCAAAAAATAGCTGTAGTTGTTATTGTTGTTGTACGCTCACACACACACACTCATCCATGTAAATGCACATTTGTGCTGGCTATGTGTAAGGATCTGCATATGATGGGAAATTTATTTAAATTATGTACACTTCAGCAAAATTGAAAATAGATGCTCTACGTTAAGCCTGCCATCAACTTCTTTTTTCTCTCCCGTTTCCTTAAGACCAACACACAAATTTTAACTCTTCGCCTTCATTTTCTTCTCCACCCCAGTGACAGACTTCAGAAGAATTTCTTCGACCACTTTCATGCTTAAATATGTGCAACGACATGTAGCCCAAATGTTTACAATATTTAAGCTCATGCATCTAAGTCTGAATGAATATCAAAGTGCATACTTCTAGGCGATGCACAAGCTAACAAATCGAACAATTAAACGTACAAACAAACGTATGCCTCAAAACCAAACTGTTACCAAATGAGCTGAGAAAGGGATAAATTGATGAGTCCTTTTTAGGCAAATGTTTAATGTAAGGAGTCATCATTTAACGAAAATACCGTAAAATTTTTAATTTTAAGACAAAAAACTCACAGAAAATTAGCAGAGGATTTTAAGAAAAACTTTTGGAAAAACAAAATGAGAGCGTGAGACAATGAAGTGAGATAAGAATTCTAAGTACAATATTAAAACGAAAATGATCATAAAAAATATTAAAAAATTATATTTATAAGGCCCGATTTTGCAGTGTCCGTTTAACGTTAAGTTTAAGCAAAACCTAGTTTAAACCAACGCACAGTGGTTGAAAGGTGGAAATAAATACCAAAATTCATGATCTCTTTTAAACATTTTTCTAATTTACATCGTTTAAGAATTGTTCAATTAGCATAAATCCAAAATATTTTTGAATAATATTCACTGGTTTTTTGTATAGAGGCCCTCAAACTCGAACACTGCAAAAAATCTGGAAAAATTATGTAAAAAGTTGATATTTTTACAGAGTAACTACAAAAAAACGGGAAGAGATATTCCCCTCCTGTTTCTTTTATTTATTTAAAAAAATTTCCAAAAACAGTTCGGCGTATTTGAAATATATTGTTTACTACTATTTTTTAAAAAACTCAAATTTAACGTGGTAATAAAAAAAAAAGTAAATTTATTTTTTAGCAGAATGTTACTTTGTGAACTCCAAGTTGCACCAAAAAATCTTTCAACGGAATGTATTTATTGATCTTTTACGTAAATGTTTCATATAATAAAAGTGAGCTCTTTTGAGCTTTTTTCACACTATATGACACTAACTAAAAACGTTTTGAGAAAAATATAGAGTTGCTCAGTCTTAAGGCTTAGTACTTTAGCAATTTTCCTTAGTATACTTTCAGGCATACTTTCATTCAGGTGTTAAGTCAAACACTTCGTTCAAAAGTGTGACATACTTTATCTTGTATATTATGGTATCAGCAACAAAATTGTAACATGTAGTCATGATTGCATTTTTATAAAAGGAATTTGGATTTTTTTATGCATATATCTTACTATTATATAAAAATGAAACTTGAAATATTGCCTTTTTGGCGTTGATGAAAGTAAACTCAGGAACGGCTGAACGGATTTAAATGAAATTTTCACTATTCAAATCGCAATTAATTGTAGATTAACACCGTATACTTAAAATTTTAAATTATTTCAAAGCTTAGAAGTTATTGGCTAAGAAACTGGCGAAATTCGGTATTATTAAAAAAAGTTGGCGCCTTTTTCCACTTTCTGCTTAAACCGTAAAAGATAAATGAATATGATATATGGACAAATGAATGATCTTGCCGATTCCAACAAAAAAGTCGATGGTGACGTGCATCTAAGATCAATAGTTTGGTCGTAAAATTAATATTTTATTGAAAAATTAAATCATTTTCTTGCAAGCATTGATTTGTTGATTGGCTTCGGCGCTATCATTGCTTGCAGCTAGCAGAGTGTTGCTTTGGTTTCGCTACAAAATGTTCAATGCTCAGAAAAGAGATTCTCTGCATGGAAGCAGAGATAAGCTATCTCTTTGTTCACGAGCAGCAGAATGCGAGCAACAGTTAAAATTTAAAGCATTTTCACCAAGCGCGTCGTTTGTTGCTGCTGCTTCAAAGTTTCATTATTCAGAGAGAGTTTTTATATTCAAAATGTTGAATAGCTTGCGTGCAGAATTCTTAAGCTGCAAAATAGAAGTGCATGAAATTTATGGTAAAAATTTAAGCTTAAATTGCAACGCCGTGCGATGCAAATTACATCGCTTTGAAGATGCGCATTGGTATGGGTTGAATGGCTTTTTTAGCATGTTTTTACGGCATTACATAGCGTTAGTGTATAATTTCGTCACTGAAATAAGACCTATGAAAATATTTTAACTTAATTTTATTTTATTTATTAAAAGTGATAAGAAGTATTTTTAATTCATTCCATAAACATAAATTTACATTTGAAAAGGTAAGGACTTATTAAAACCAATATCTTTCCAAAACAATTCACGTGATCGAATACGAGTTTTATATAATTGAGCTACAAATTGTGTTAATTAGCCGAAGTGCATTGCATAAAATGTATTTTCATACCATTTAATAATATGGTTAAATAAGTAGGGGATTTTCTCCGGTTATGAGCCATGTTTAATATTAAACGAAAGTTAATATTTTAAGCTTACTTTTCCCCAAAGAGACCCTATCGCTTTAGTTACAAGCAAAAAAATTATGAATATTTGTCAAAATTTGAAAATATTGTGTAAAACCTTATTTTTTGCTTAAAAGAATTTGATCCTGGTTATGAACTACCCCAGAAAAGCAGTTGGAAATCAAAAAACTTGATGTGTGATCGACACAAATGTAGAGACTATGAATGAATTTTATTTTTTTATTAAAAAAGGAACATTTCAAAGCAATCTAGAATAATAAAGAAAAACTATTGAAGCGCAATGCTTACAGGTGTACAAGCTAGCACGTACATCAACAGATTTGGAAAGTTAGTAGCTAAAAATAACTAAAATGTATAAATAAACAAATAATTAACTAAAAACATTGCAATTTAATTTAATGACAATGCTTCATAAAAAATACTAAATATCAAATTTTGTAAGCTGGCTCACAGCCGGGTACTGGAGTGGCCTGAGTAGCAATTTGTACATGACATTGCATTATTTTATGATATCTTATTCGTTCTTATCAGTTAATAATGGCTGTGTTCGAAAATGTAAAAAAATGCGCAAGATGCTTTTACAGTGGAAGCATTACGTTCTGAAATGCAAATCTGACAGCACTGCGTACGTCATGTGTTTTGTTATGTCAATTATACATCAGCAGTTGCGCATTTATTGCATCATTTTTTATTACACTGCGTACGCTTGCATTGTTTCGCGTTGCACTGTTGCAGGTTACGCATTTTTCTGCATTTCCGAAAACAGCCAATATTGTCCTACAAGTCCCAATCTATATTTTAAGCAACAATACTGATGTTTTTTAGCGAGTCACATCCAAGTCTACCGCTTTGAAAAAAAATTCAATATTACTTACAATACCGTTTTTTTACAAGATATTTTGCTTTATATCAAACGACAGTCTATCCAGCGCGATGAAAAAACAAAAGTGACCTTATGAAAAGCGTTACCATTGACAGTACTAATCAGGGACCGTAACTGTTATGACTTTTTTCAAAAAAGTCAATTAATAATAGTTATTTTTTGACCGATTTTTTTTTTGGTCAAAAATAAAAGTTAAAAAATTACTTTTATTTTTCCGGTCAAATAGCTATATAAGTTAAAATTTGACTTTTACTTTTTCGGTCAAAAATGACAGTTAAAATTTGACATTTATTTTCGAGTCAAATTCTCTGATGTGTCAAATTCTCTGATTCGACAAACAACAGTGACAGGGAACGCAATAAATTAACAGAGAAACGAAGGTAAGACAGAGTAGAATGAATAGAATGTATAGATTTGTTATGATTTTCACTCTTAACAGAAAAATAAAAGTAAAATTTGAACTGTTATTTTCGACCGAAAAAGTAAAAGTCATAATTTGACTTTTATTCTTGAGTGAAAAAATTAAAGTCAAATTTTAACTGTTATTTTTGACCGAAAAAATAAAAGTCAAATTTCAACTTTTATTTTTGACCAAACTGACTTTTGACTTTTTGAATTGAAATTTCGAAAATAACAGTTATTTTCGGTCCCTGGTACTAACAGTAGAGTTATCGTATCAACTTAATAAAAAAGGACAGTCTCACAACCGGGGATGGCTCACAACCGGAGACATTCCTCTACTCGGAAAAAGTGTAAACATTCAATTGATATAAAAGTTGAAGTTTGTTAATATTAAAATCATTATATACAGTGCTGCCGTATCTTAACCCTATCAGGTCACACGGGGTGGAATCAACCCCAGCACTTCTTTAAAGCAATAATATGTTATGCAATTAATATGACATGGAAAAAATAAACCTATTAAAACAATAATTAGACAAATTTTTTACAAAAAATGCGTTACTTTATTTTAAGATACATCGCGGGCAAAGCCGTGGAGGGTTGCTAGTAAATATAGATAGCAGCAGTTTATTTTTTATTGCTGGATAAAAAATGGTAAAGCTACACCATGAAATACGGATACGAAAATTTGATGAAAAAGGTTTTTCATAATCCCTTAAAGTATATTCAAGTAAATTTTGAAAGTTGCTATCATCGCTTATGCAATAATTATTAATTTGTTGCAGAATGCACAAGGTTCATTCAAATTTTGTTTAACAATAGCGAAACGGACAGCTTTATTTTGAAAAATTTTTTTTCATTGTCTTACAAAATAATTTTAAAATTATACCTTACAGTAACATGAACATCTTATTTTAACGGTTTAGATGCTATATCATCTTAAAATTTAAAATTTGGAAAACAAGTGGAGTGAACATTTTTTTGGGTGAGGTGGGCATGGCGGAAAAAATAGTTTTTTATTAAACACTTTAATTTAAGATTTCTGACAATGTGGTTTCATCATAGGATAAGTCATAGAAAAAATATAGCGTTTTTTATTTTTATGTTATATGGGAGGTAGGCGTGGTTGTGGGCGGATATCAAAAAAATGTTTTTTTTTTATCTTGTTACAGTCAAACTGAACTCATGTGACTAATTTTATTGATTTACGACGACTACTTCTATTTTTTGACATTTTTTGTATGGGGCTCAACCACTGTGCAACGTTCAAATTAAAAAATTATTTCTCACTGTTTTAAGTTTACCTTTAATCTGAAGTTTATCATAAACTTCGTTCAATTTAACTAGTCGACAGCAACTGGTTAATGCCATGTCTACACAGAGAGTTTAGTTTGTGTTTAGTTTTAAGTTAATCATAGCTGTTTATACAGAGATGCGTAGGCAGAATTGTGTTTAATGTGACATTTCTTTGTTTACTTTTGTATTATATTTTTCATATCATATTTTTTCGGCACATCCACCACCACCATGACATTAATTCTACTTGAGGACAAGACTGCAGCCATCTCTTCGTACCCATGCGAGTTCTTCCTTGCGCTGCGCAAATAGGAACTTTTCGGTCGATACATATATGAAGACCTCATCTTCTACACTTGCCCAAGTTCTTTTCTTCGCTTTTTTGTTAATTTTTTTGCAAATAGTAAACCGCACAGCTTTAGAACAGCTTTTTTTGACATTTCTCACCACAAAATTATACAAGTTGCATCTGAACGTGCCTTTGTTCATTAGCATACTTTTAGGGATTTCTCAAATTGAGTTTTGATAAACACAGAAACAAAGTTGAGTTTAGTTTAGTTTCATCCTGTAAAATTGTACTGGATAACTCAAGAGTTTATTTTGCGTTGAGTGGCAAAACTCAACTTTGTATTGGAAACTCAAACTAAACTCTCTGTGTAGACATGGCATAAACTGGCATTTTTAATATTTTCTTGATTATTCAGTGAAAAATTATAAATTGAAATTTTAATTTGAATTGTGGTGTTGAATTTAAAATTAAAAATTTCGTAATGAGCGGCTTTGAGGACATGATGCACTGAACACAGTGACGACGACAACGACATTATGACATCTGTTGAATTTTTCTTTCATTCTTTTCTTATGAAGGTGAACGTGGTGAAAATGTTGCGGCGACATGGCAATGTTGCTGACGTCGGTATAGAATTATTTCTAATTTGACGAGCGACAAAAGTGCAACTATAATTGTTTGTGTATGAGTGAATGAAACAATCGATATTTCCAGATTGTTGATTTTTTCTTCACATCGCGTCGTAAAGTCGTGTAGTCTTCAATGTGTTTAGTGCATGAGCGATGAGAACTTATCGCTTCTTATATACTCACCACGGCCAAGAGTAATTCGAAAAAAAAAAATAATCACTTTGATATGTGGAGAGATGCTAAATTTTACAGTCGATTTAGGATGAGTAAGCATACTGCACAATATGTTTTGAATCAGATAGCGCCAGTCATAAGTGACTCATAACCAATAAAACTTATTGATCAGTAATTGTATGTGTGTTAAATAATATGTACAGGTGAAACTCATAGTATCATCTTTGAAGGAATCATTCTTTGTCAGTCGATACTATGTTTCTGATGACTATTCGTATCTTTCTGTTGACTTTGCCAGTGGAGGCATTCTTATCTCATCAGGCGATTTTTGTGGTGTGTCCAAATCAACTTTTTCCAAAGATGTTAAGAAACTGTCCTTGGCTATTTGTGTGTTACGTGAACTATATTCCATTAAACAGTGATAAAATAAAAAAAACTTTTCATGGTTTATACGTTTAGCTCGATTTCCAAATGTTACTGCAGCGTTAGATTGTACACACGTTAAAATACAGTCTCCAGGTAGTTAAAAAAAAGCAAAAATAACCTGGAAACTAAATTCCAACATATAGTCTTCTTAATATAGGGGGACAAACTGGCGAAATATTTCGAAATAGAAAAGGATTTTCTCAATGAATGTGCAGGTTTTGTGTGATGCAAATTTGAATATATTGAATATGTTGTTGCACGCTGACCAAGATCTTGCCATGATTCAACAATCTTCACACGCAAAGAAAAAACAAAACGTTTATCGCCAGTTTGCCGCAAACTTCGTTTGTCGTGCTTGAAATCGTTATTTGCAAACGTTTCAATAGTTGTCATAATAATACTCGGTTGCGAGAAACACGCCATTTAGGTGCAGACAATTAATTTCGTTTGTCATAAATTCGAGTGATTTTTAAATTGAAGCAATTGAAAAATTTGTTTTTCCCAACTGAAAACTTCGTTTGCTTTTCCCTTCGTTGTATAAACACAACGCTTATAGTTCAGAGTTAGTTTTCGGACAAATTGTTAATATATATAGTACTAGCGATACCCGGCGCGCGTTGCTGCACCCAGCAAGTATATTGGAAATGATAAGTAAATTCAAAACTTTTATTAATCCCTTAGTCTAACACCACGCTCATGTTGCACTGCCCGTTACAGTTTCCGAGTAGCAGAACATCACTCCCAGGCAGTGTTGCCATATTTTTTTTGAAAAAAACTTTAATTTCCAGAAAAAAAAACTTGTTTTTTGGTGAAAAACCTTGATATTAAAAATTAACTAAAACATGTATTTTTAAAATGTGTGCTTTAAAATTTTTGGCAATTCGCTTTGTTCTCTCGTTGTCCCGTTATTTTGGCTACTTCATTTTTCAAGAAAATACGGAAGACTTGATCGTTAACTCTGAATATATGTAAACTGAAGCGTCAAGTTTAAAAAGGAATCCCAAAAATTGACCGCCAAGACTCGACGAAGGGAAACCGCGACAAAAGAAAAGAAACAATGACAGCAAAAATAATAGCAACAGCGCTGCCATAAAAATAAAATTTGAAAAGGAGTGAAAATTAGTAGTAGCACTTTCAAATGTTGCTTTTGTAGTAACATAGAATTTAGTTTATCTATTTGATTCATAGATTCACTAAAATAGAAAGCATCGTTTTAAGGGGGGAAATATACCCAGAACTTTTTTTTTCAAAAATTTATATTTTCTTAAAGTTTTAGGCCTCAAGAATATGTGGTGAAAATTTCAAGTCGTTATCTCAAAATAACAAAGTTATAGCCTAGTGTGTGAACCGCCTTCTAGAGCGCGCAGTGCTGTCCGTTATTTTCAAACGCGTTTTTCTCGAAACCATGTTTTCAAAGTCGGTGACCAAAATTTCTGGAAGCTCAGTGAACGGATCGTTTTGATTTTTTTGCATGCTTGTTTTATTCATAATAATCTCGTACTTGTCATAGGATTTTTTTTTCGTAGCTTCATTCATTTTTTATAGGCAAAATAATGACGAATTTTTGGTCGAAAATCGTTAATTTACGTTTGGAAGTCCACCATTTTGTGAAAAATCAATATTTTCAAAATCGGCCATGACAAGTACGAGTTTTAAGTATCAAGTTTAATAATATATTTCATTTTTTTGTTTCAGTTGAATTTAGGAGAAGCAATCTTGGTCACCGCATTTTCAGAGCGCTCTACAAAAAATGCTGTATCGACCTTAATATAAATTTTTTTTAATAAAAGAACACTAAACATACTCTTGAATGTGTATATTTAAAGGTATAAAAACACTCATTTAAAAATATCCCTTAGATTTCCTTAAAAAAATGCACAAACTTTGTCCTTTTTTCTTCGGCTGCTGGGTATATTTCCCCCCTTAATCGTAAAAACTTGAAAAACTGGGTAAAATAAAATAAAACTTTATTTTTTTAAGGAAAAACTTGAAAACTTTCTACCCTCTCAAAAAACTGGCAAAACAAGTTTTATCTGCCCACATGGCAACACTGCTCCCAGGTGACAATCCCATTATGAGTTTCAATGTCCTGTGATTTAAGCTTCCATAGCTATTCTGTATAGAGAATTGGGCCACACCCCCTTTTCCAATGCACAAACCAGTTTTTCAGTAGAAAGACTTTGGCAATTAGTAACTCCATACTGAGTTTTATTGTCATGCGACGTTTAGTTCCAAAACTATTCAATATCAAAAATTTGACTTGTGTTTTCGAAGCCATAACCCCTTTTCCTATGCCCGTCCCAGTTCTCTTGTTTATTTATAAAAAAACTTATTGAATCACACAATGTCAATTCTATTAAGTAAAAAGTCAGCCGTTTGTTCCTTTTGTTCATTTATAAATTACAGGAAAACCACCGTCAAAACATGTGTAGAAAAGTTACATATAGCGAAACAAATAAACATACGTACATACATACATACATCAAGTCGGATTGAATCTCATTCTCATCAAAAAATTCTCAATATGCTAAAGGTGGTCAGTGAATCCACTTTTAACAAAACTGTGTTAGATTAATTCTCCACATCAAAACTACTTTGAACATATTACAATGTACTTCGATCCAATTAGCTTTAAGCGCACAAAGTATGTATATATATGTATTTGTTTGTTTGTTTTGTTGTTTTGTGCTTGCTGAGAACAAAAAGAGTATAATAGAGAGCAACATGCAGTTTATTGAGGCTCTCGCAGCAAAAACGCATGAAAAGCTAACGATCAAGAAATGCATGGCATTGTGGATGATTTTTTAAAAAATTAAAACTTTAATTAAAGATACTTATTATTAAAATTTCGTAAAGAAAATAACCAATGAGCCTATTGTAGCACAAATGTGATATTTTAAAACTTATTTCAAAAAAATCGGACCAGTACTTTTGGAGTTTTGTGGACACAAAAAATTTTCACTTTCATTTTATATAATAGTATAGATATAGATAGATATTGAAGTAAAGATATAGATTTAGATATAGATATAGATATAGGTATAGATATAGATATAGATATAGATATAGATATAGATATAGATATAGATATAGATATAGATAAGCAAATTGGTAATTTATATTGGCTTAATACGACGACGGATAAAGCAACAGTGGTGCGATGGGTGCAATCCATAAGAAGAGGGCATAGGAAGAAAGATCATTGATATAATAAATAATAATGACAGAAATAGCTTGCAGTACATAATATATAAGACATAATTTTTAAGTTGATGAACCGCAACTCATGAACCGCATCGTCTATTTCATCAATATTTGATGGTTCAGCTATTCCACCACTGGTGGCATAAACTTGTTGCCTCTGTTGTTTAAATTTTTGTTTGGATTTTATTTTTTTTTTTATTTTTTCATATTTTGTTCTTAAGGTCTTGTAGTCTCTGAAGCTGCTTCTGCTACTGCTGTTGAACTCTTTCGATATTTTTTGTCGCGTTTTTACGACAACGAACGATTGTTAAAGTTTTACTGGGAAACTCTTCTGTTTTAACCACTGGTTTAAACTTTCTAAAAAGTTTAACTATACTTTAGTTTAAAGTCTGACTCAGAAACCAGGCCTATAAGAGAACTTTTTAGACTGGAATGTATTGATTCGAAATAGTTTCGTTTTTGGAACATTTGTTTAAAATTTACACATTTCAAAACTGCGTTAGAGAAACTATTCCACAAATTTATTAAGTAACCGAAGGACGAGTTATTTCGATAATGTGAGGTTCGGTATGCAATGTTACAGAGATGGGCTTAGTGGGTCACCCGATCTCATCTGGGAAATACTCGAGCTGATAGCGTCAGGTGGACCCCAAATACGACCCTGAAGACCCTGCCCAAACATCTAATTTGAACTTATGTATGAGGTATAGACAGATAGTGCGAAAATCACCAAGAGTGAAGTATTTTTTTACCGTTTTATAAATCCTAAGCACGTGGCTTCTTCTGTAGACAGATCGAAAATATGATCATTCCAACTAAGATGAGAGTATGACAGTATTTACTCTCATTTTCATTCCCAACCTCAGGGAGTAAATACTGCCGTGTAAATCTTCTTGAGAATATGTACATTAGCCGTTCGGAGTCGGTATAAAACTAGTAGGTCCAGTATTCGATCACAATTTGATCATAAGAAGATCGGTTAAAATCCTTTCAAGGGTTGAAATGATCAATTCGTTTATTATTTTATGAAATGAATTACATCTGTGCAGAGCAGTCAGGAGCAGAAAAACAAATTGGTGGGCCAATGGTTTTTTTTTTTAAACAAACACAAAATTGTCCTCATTATTGCTTTTGCTCATCGTTGGAAAAAAAAAATAAACAAGAAAAAAATTGTCAAAGCACTCCGACAAGACTACATATCTATTTCTATATGTAACAAAATTAATATGCAAAATAAAAACAAATCATGTGTGTAACACAAAACACAAGTAACGGGACAATCATCTCAAGCTCAGCCTCGTCGAGTGAGGCTTTGTTTTTGTTTCTTTGCATGCAATTGTTGTTGTTAAAGCGAGTTAAAAATTTAATGAACGTCGGTTTTGTTGTTATATTTGTTGTTGTTGTTGTTGGTGTTGTTGTTTTTACAAATGTGCAAACAAAAATTGGATAAAATAAAATATATTTGTAGCTGGGCCAACTGGGCCAATTGTGCTTCTGGAAGCTCATGTCTGCTGTAGACAATGACAAACCTCAGGGAGTAAATAATGACTTATAAAGCTCCTAGAAAATGAGCATAAACCTTTCGAAGTTGGCATAAAACAAGTAGGTTCAGTTCTCGATAATTTATGTACAAAAGTTCAAAGAAGCTGCAGGGTCAGAGCGTTGTCAAGCTCCCCGTATAACGTACCTACACTTAGAGAAACAAATAATAAATTTATCCAAAAACTTTTTTAATATATCCAAAAAGCGAGTAATTTTTACACCAATAACGCGTTTGCATAAATTGACTACGTTAATATATAAAACTAATTTAAATACCTTTTTAATCAAATAAAATTTTAAAATATTCGAACAGAAATAATAAAAAATATATTAAAATTATGCAGGAAATTTTTTAAATATCTTTCAATTTAGTATTTTAAAATAATACTATCGCATTTAATGAAAATTTATACAAAAATATTGAAATTAAAATACAATATTATTTAAATTCAATATGTTATTTGGTTTTATAGTTCTCGTTTGTTTTTTGTAATAAAGATTATATAGCCCAAGCCTTAACATCTGGTTATTTTCTCACGACCTGCGCCCATCAAATGCCATTTGCTTGTATATTTTATTTTCTTTTTACTTTTTTCGTTCTCTAATGTATACTAATTTGGACAGTTGGTGCAATATTATGGCACTAAATGTCAAAAATAGTATAAATTAGAGAAGGAAAAAGTAGAAAAGAAAATAAAATATGCAGTCAAATGACAATCTGTGCAAGACACTCGTGAGAAAATGTCCGGATTGTCACTCATACCTTACACCAGAGATAATGAGATTGGAAACTTCGGCAAAAAAGAGATAGCCGCTTGCTAAAATGAAGTCAATACTAATACCAATATTATAAATGTGTTTCATGACAAACTCAAAAATTTCATGACAAACTCACCCCCCGCGATGGTTTCTCGATGAATTCACCCCTCAGGATGGACATGAGCGCTGGTGAATATCTCACTTTCGACAGCTGAGCCACCAGTGTACACATAGGGAAAAACTAACTTAAAATTTTTGTTCAATCAAATTCATGCATTTAAAAATTGGACCATTGGAACAGCTATTAAAACAAAGATATAGCTGTTCTTGAAAGATATTGATTTATGTTTTTTTTTTCTAACAACAGCACTTGTAAATAGAACAAGTGTTTTTATTTTCAATTCAATTTCTTTCTATCAAAAATATTTTTGTGTATTATTAAAGCAACTCCATAAATTAGATTGACAATACCGACATTTATATATTAACAAAAGTTCTTTATCGACTTTTATTACCAATATTCTTGCTCAGCTAAAAACAATTTTCTTTTAAATATGCAAGACTTTTTTGGATGTAGGACCTATTTAGCTGTCAAAATCAACAGAAGTCACAATAGAAACGAAGTTTCCCATCTCATTATCTCTACCTTACACAATTGTACCATGCGACCACTCATCGTACTCACGCAGCATCTTGGCTAAACATCTAGGCTATAAAATATTCATAACAAAAAGCAAACGAGAACTATAAGAAACCGAAAGCAAGAATTTAAAAAAAAAAAGTTTTTTAATTCTAAAACTATTCCATTACCTTATTTTGGAATCAAGGCAGACTTGACTGAAATCCTGAAATCCTTGCATACAAAAAAAAAAAAAAAAATAAAAAATAAAAAAAAATTAATCAAATTTTGTTCTACTTTTCTCATTACTTCCTTAACACATTTGCTGCCATGTCAGACATATTCGTCTGAAGGGCAGGGCAATTTGCTTAAACTACCATTTCAAAAATTCTTTAAATTGTGTCAATTACCGTTACGTTTCTGATCTGAACAGACGTTCGCCGCATGCGCAGTTCAGTCGCTTGATAATTTTGACAGCGGCAAGTCGTGTTGTCGCACTAAGTTTATGCCCGTCGAAGTGTCAGACAGTGTATTTTTTAAGGGAAGTAGAATTTTTTATGCTTCACAAGACCATTTTTAAATGAACTCTTGTCAGATGTTTTCGTCAGACAGAACCAACCAGAAGCGCAACCAAAGGGGGGTTTTGGGGTTTTTAAAACATAGAGACATTCTAATTGGATTTCAATCACTTTTTCCTGATGCAAAAAACAATCGCTAAATGTTGAAGCTTTAGGCGCTTTTGAAAAACTAATCGCATTTTATAAAGATGATTTGGAAGGAGATGTCGATGACCTTAAGAAGAAGCTGAATGTTTGGTATAAAATAAGTAATAAAAAAGATTATGATGGCATAAACACAGTTGTTCAAGTCATACAACAGTCCAATAAGGATATTGTAAACACTGCAAAAGAACCCTTTAGGAATCTCAGATAAGTTGAGATTGAAAACAGTTTTGAAATAGGGAAGAAATAAGGTCGTGAGATGGTGGGAAAAAATATGTATGCTTTTATTTGTTCTTACCAGTTTGGGAGTTTATAATAAAGTGAACTTAAATCTAGAAAGTTAACAACAAGTTAGCTTAAATATAGTTAAATATAACGAGAGAAAGAAATAGAATAAAGTACTAGAATTTTTAGGACAGCGTGAAGCGCCACCTGATGGCACGTAGTATTTACTATTTCTGGTATAAACAGATATATTTCCAAATATATATAATTTACTTATTATCCTTGCAACTCTTCCAGTAACTTCATGTGAAAATGAACGAACATTTTCAGTACTTCGCCGACTCAAGACCTATTTAACCGTAGTCCTACGTTGTTGAAGAAAACTACATTTTTTTTTTTTAATATTTAAATATTTCCAAAACCATAACGTTTAAGAACCCAAGCATACATGACTTTTATTTTATGCTGAGTGTGAACCGAAATCATATACTATTAGAATCTCAATTATAATAGTTTTCTATAAATTTAAAAACTTCAATTTCTCATGTTGAGGTGTCGATTTATACACCATGCACGTTGAAGCAAGATACTCGTATATTTTGTTTCTATTATATTGTTTGTTTTTGAGAAAAATAACTCTACATCAGCGCAGGGCACTCCATAGCTCACTGAGCTCTCTGCGAGCGTAACTTTTCACATGTACACAAAGCTCACAACAGAAGAGAATATAATTCAGTCGTTCGCAAACGGTGATGCCGTAAGGTCTATGTCGCTTTGCGCTACATATTTTATGTACACTCTTAAAAATACCATTTGATTTGTATATTTATAATATTTACGTATATATTCCTTTATTTTATAGAATTTCATATTATTCGCATATATTAAGGTTTCATATAATTAATACATACATATTACCTATGATGATTCTTTGTACTGTTCATTCATTTTCGTGTATTCATTTTTATATTACTTGCTTACTTACTTATTCTATTTACTATCTTATTATTTACTTATTTTTTTATTATTAATTTTAATTATTGGTATATTTTAAGATTTTATAATATTAAAATAATTGTTCGTATATATTTAGGTTTCATATAATTCATCCATATTACTTATTTAGATTCCTTGCATTATTCATTTATATCACTTGTAATAATTAATTTCATAGAACAAATAATGAAGTATACCGATGACTAAACATAAAAACATGGAGTAGAAAAAGAAACTTACAAACATGATACAATAAATACAGGTAGATTCGCTAGATGACAGCGTTCTGCCGCGAATGTCAACACGAAGTTGACAACGCATATAAAATCTCAAAGCTATAAAAAAGTTCATAGAAATTAAATGTAAGCAAACAACTTTTTTTATTAAAAGTATTAAAAGAGAGCACAGTCAGGTCTGCATCTACGTCTATTTATTGTATCATGCTTCTAAATCTAAATAATTGTGACAACTATTTCGCTCAGTGTGCGCGATTCGAGAGCGCACTAATATTAACAAGACAAAATAAAATGTGACTGTGTTAGAATGCCCAGCCCTGCTCTACATATAATGCTGAAGCCGAAACATCTCAAAAACGGCGTAATACAAGCCTTCCAGACCAAGTAAAGAAAAGAGGCAGATGAAAGAGGCAGATGGTTTCTTTTGCGTTGATGAAAAAAACCAGAAGGCAACATACAATCATTAGTTGGCCTGCTGTCTCTGCCAAAAAACTATTTGTAAGGCATAAAACGACCGAAATGTGTGCACGGATTGCATTTTAAATAAATAAATGTATTTATTTATATATTATACATGTCATATATATCATACTAGCATACCCGTTCCCAGCGTTACTTGGGAGCATAAATATGATATGAAAACATATTTTAAATAAAGGCTCAAGATTCAAATAGTTTAATTCATTTTATTTAATTTGAGATTATTTCTTATTGAAATAAAAAGAGTGGCTTCTTATTGAAATGAAAAGAGTTTCATCTTAGTAAAATCAAAATAAATACGATATATTGACCTTACGGCAGCGCAGGGCACTCCATAGCTCACTGAGCTCTCTGTGAGCGTAACTTTTCACATGTACACAAAGCTCACAACAGAAGAGAATATAACTCAGTCGTTCGCAGACCGTGATGCAGTGAAGGTCTATGTCACTTTGCGCTGCATATTTTATGTACACTCTTAAAAAAATCAACCTATTGATTTGTAGATTCATACACTAAGGGAAATAACGCATATTAACATTATCCACGCCTGAGTATATATTTCATTTAAATATTTATGTGGATAAATCAAATATTTTCCTTACAACTTGTTTTTTTACCGTATTTAAATTTTATTTATGCCACACACTGACACACATATTCCATACAGCTGCCAAGCAGCCGCCAAGCAGCAGCAGCATTGCACTCTGTTCCTGTGCGATGCTGCTGCAGTTTCTTCGCACCAGCGGTTACAGGTCTTATAGTTCTCATTTAGCTAATGTTTCAAGGGTAATTAATATAACATGGATATTTGGCAGATATGGTTTGTGAGTGCGGTGGTGAGTGCGATGCATGATGAATTCATGTAAGGTGGAGTGACAACTCGGTATTTTCTCAA
Source organism: Pherbina coryleti (assembly GCA_943735915.1). Lineage (NCBI taxonomy): Eukaryota > Metazoa > Arthropoda > Insecta > Diptera > Sciomyzidae > Pherbina > Pherbina coryleti. The sequence goes on along the minus strand of OX030949.1, from coordinate 47,428,847 downwards.
GAATGTCACTCCACTCTACATGATTTCATCATGCATCGCAATCACCACCGGACTCACAAATCATATTTTCACAAAAAGAAAATAAAATATACCACTAAATAGCGTTTGATATGGACGCAGCTCGTGGAAAATATTCAAATAAATTGTTTTTCAATTTCAATATTTTTATATAAATTTTCCTTAAATGCGATAGTTTTATTTTCAAATAGTAAATATTTGAAAGATATTTAAATATATTCGTGCATAATTTTAATATATTTTTTATTAATTCTGTTTAAATATTTTAATATTTTATTTAATTAAAAAAGTATTTAAATAAATTTTAAATATTTACGTAGTCGATTTAAGTAAATGCGTTATTGGTGCAAAAATGACTCGCTTTTTGGATAAATTAAAACAGTTTTTGGATAAATTTAATATTTTTTCCCTTAGTGTAATAGTTATGCATATATTTCTTTATTTTATAGAATTTATAAAACGTATAGAATATTCGGATATACTAAGGTTTCATATAATTCCTACATACATATTACCTATTACGATTCTTTGTATGGCATTGTATTTGCTTACATATTATTTACTTATTTTTTATCATTAATTTTAATTAATTTTGATTAATTAATCCCTTGAAAGGACTTTGACCTAACTTCTTATGATCAAATTCTCAAGATTTTATAATATTAAACTAATTATTCTTATATATAAAGGTATATTATCTATAACGATTCTTTGTATTATTCATTCATATTACTTATATTAATAAATTTCATACAAGAAATAATGAAGAATACCAATAAATAAAAATAAAAACAAAGTAAAAAATAAAAACTTACAAATCTAAATAATTGTAACAACTATTTCTGTCAGTGTGCGCGATTCGAGAGTGCACTAATACTTACAAGACAAAATAAAATGTGACTGTGTTAGAATGCCCAGCCCTGCCTTACGGCAACACTGCAGCAGAAATTAACTGAGTGCAACTATCCACTTAAGATGGCAGCGCGGTGAGTTGTAGACTTTCAGCTCTCTCTCTCTCTCTCTCTCTCTCTCTCAACAAAGTGCTTAAGCTATTGTTTGATTTTATTTTGTGCTGCTTATACAATGGCAGCATGGATTAAAATGCATGAATTCTTAAAGCAATAAATACAAAGTTCTACCAAAACCGTAGCACCCAGTAGCAGGTTCGCTTATTATAGCAATTGAATAGTGAAGGAATTATTAAAATCGGTTCAGCGGTTACCCCGTGATGGAACGATAAAAATCCGAGAGAACCCTTTTATATAAGAAAAAATATAGATATAGATATAGATATCACATATTAATAAATTTTTTTTTTCATTTAAAAGTATATGTTTTTAATAAAATCCACACAAAGTAAATATATGGATGTAGAAACCTACACCTCAACGTAGAATTCTGTTTTTTTCTCAACGTAGGACTAGGGCTAAGAAGCACAATGTTGCAAGATAGACTAGGCGGCCTCTTATTGCTTTATCTGTACAGAGAAATGACACCATCAGTGGATATAACTTTAGATAAACTCGCTGAAAGTAAGGGTAAACTGGATTTAAAAATATAAGTTAGTTTTTTTTATTATTCTTAATCACGTTAATCCTGTAACTAAAGTCTTTTTAATGTAAAAATAATAAATAAAATTTTTTTCTATTCTAATAAATAACTAATGATAAAAATTTTATCATTATGTTTGCTGCCATTGTGGTAGAATAAACGTTTTGAGTGCAATATTTGGACTCATTACACCATAGCCGCTATAGTTACGTACATTTTCTTTTATATACATATAGTTATAAAACCCCCCCCCCCAAAACAAATTCCTGGTTGCGCCTCTGGAACCAACTAAAAAACGCCTTTTTTTTTGTCGGCAGGAAATGTGTTAAAGAAGAAACTTTGACATAAAAGATCTTAAGCGACACTATGTGATCCATATTTAATTAGAAAATCACAGACAATAAACCCAATAACTTAACGTACTGTCAAATCAAATCTCTTTTAAAAAAAACTAAATCTCCAAAAAGAAAATATTACCAACATTTTGACAGATATATCTGAAAAGAAACATTTTGTTGAAAAAAGAAAAAAAAAACAAACATTTGTTACGCTTATATTTTGTTAAATCGCAGTGAAGCAAATTTCTAGCGTAACAAATGCATAGCAAAAGCAGCATTAAAACAAGACGAATGAAGAACGAAGAACACATTAAGCAAGAAATTTCTGAAAAACTAAAAGATATGCTGCTATACGTGCAAGCAGCAAGGAACTCATCAACTGGGATCAGCTCTTGACTGATTGTGTTGCCCAAGCTAGTTCGTCTCATTCTATCCTGGATATGGAGGATATGGTAGCTTGTGGTTGCAGAGAGACAAACAGTTATAGCTGATGCTACTACCATCACGAGTTGAAGATGGCAAAATGTTTTTCTTGCAAATTAAGCTTTACGCTCATTACTTCGGCGAGTATTTGTCTTGTGCTGCCATATTTTTCTTCATGTTCTCTAATGGCAAAGTTGATGTTTTATTAAAAAATAAAGCAGAGAAAAATCATTTTTTTATTTAATTTTTATTCGCTTGTGCTGTGTGGAAATGAGAATTTTTCTCATTGGGTTTCTTTATTTTCTATTTTTGATGACAGTTGATGGAAGCAAGCAACTCTTAAATGAACGGATGAAACCATAAATAATTCAAAAATGAATGTACAGACCACAAAAATCTCTGACCTGCTGTGCAGTAAAGAATCCATAGGGAGCAACTCCTTATTTATATTTGTATATTATGCAGGACAAAGGATTTGTTTGTTTGTGGCTTTTTATAACTTTTTTTACATCCTTTGAATTTTACCAAAAACAGATAGTATAATTTTATTACTCCAGCAGGATATCAAGAATATAATGTTCAACAACAACAACAAATTAATATCAAATGTAATCATGTTGATAATTATTACTTTCGGACGACTTTCAAAGTGAGTTTTAATGGTAGTGACCATGGGGCCAGCAAGTTACCATTATTTGTGGATCACACAGCACGAGGGTAACTTGAGTTTATGACGTCTTGATGTTGCCGCTATTACTATGGTTGTTGTTGCTGTTGTTGTTGTTGTTGTTTTGGATTGTTGTGCCATGAATTATGTGTTAATGAAATAATAATTTTCCAGAAACAACCCCCAACTCAAGCCCACACATAAAATATACGTGTATATTCAAAACTTTTTCTGCCCCATATTGTTGAGGCTGGTATTTTTCTTTCTCAACTGTATATTGCTTTAGCAAACAAGCATAAACACATACCTACAAATAAACATACTCACACGTACGTTGCAAAAACCCCAAAATAAAATGTGCAAAATACGATGCGTGCCATTTTCGACAGAGTCAGTTTGCACGTTGTTGCTTCCTGAACAATGAACACCAGTAAATACCATCGCCACATCGACAACCGTAGCTAGCTCTAGCACTGTATAAAGTTCAAAGTTTTATAATTTAATATTTGCTAATTGCTCGCCATGGAGTAATTTTGTTGTATCTCGAGGCATACATAGAATGCAAAAAGAAAAAGAAAAAAACAATTTTTTTTTTTTGGGTGTTTTTTCTCTCAGGCTTTGTGATATTATTAAGACCAAGTTTTGGTTTTTCGGCAGACAACGGTGTTTTATTTATGGCACATTATATTGCAAAATTATACAATAAAGGTCGGAGGTTAAATAAATTGTGTGCATGAATATTTTATTATGTATATAAATTTGTGTGTCAGTTTTTATGCATTCCTCGTTGGCCAATTGAGGGTCGGACAGCCAAAGCAGACAGCATAGAAAATCACCGACTGACCTTATGCCGGATCTGAAGCATACGTATGTTTTTCGGAAGGAAGTATGTATGGATGACGTTAGATTTATAATTCAGAAAATAATGAAAAAAATCTAATAACTGAGGCCTTAATATTTTTGAGCTCCCCAGAGGTAATCCATTCATGTCATATTCTTAATCGAAGTATGTAAAAATGAAAATTTTTTAGATAACACATCATTAAGAGCCGAATATAAGAGGTTCCCGGTATATTTTGATAGAATTTTAAACAATTTTTTTGGTATGTTCAGTGTTAATATTTTGAGACTCACCATCTCAAAGCATTTAACTGATTTCTTTTTACACTTAACACTGGTCACTTTTTTGCTCATCGGGAAGTATGTTACTTTATTTATGAACTAGTAACATACCTATAATATACAAAGTTTGAAATGAAAAATACCGGCAGTATAAAGGCCAGCAAAATAAAAATTTAGCTAGGAAAGCAATAAATTTAGTTGGAATTGATTTCCTAGAAGGGCCTTTCCAAATTTTTTTAAAAATTTAAAAAAAAGAGTTGGCTGTGTCGTGGACACACCCGTAGATTAAGACGTGACGGTATTTTTTATACTCATATTTCATGACCAAACTCTTGTTTCAATCCATGACCAAATTCTTGACTTAGTAAACTATACCGAATCCCTTTAAAAGTTTGGAAAGGTGTGTTTTAAGTGTGTCTTAATTTTTGTCCTAATCCATATCCTAATTCATGTCATAATTCTTTTCCGGTTTCGTAGTCCGACTTCATTGTTTAATTTTTTCGTTTGTGAGCAGTGTTGGTTACCACGAAAAAAACTGTTGAAATCATATCTAACTACATCTACTAACAACTATCTAAAAACTATTAAAATTTTTGTTGTTAATGTTGATGTTAATGTTGATGTTGATGTTGATGTTGATGTTGATGTTGATGTTGATGTTGATGTTGATGTTGATGTTGATGTTGATGTTGATGTTGATGTTGATGTTGATGTTAATGTTAATGTTGATGTTGATGTTGATGTTGATGTTGATGTTGATGTTGATGTTGATGTTGATGTTGATGTTGATGTTGATGTTGATGTTGATGTTGATATTGATGTTGATGTTAATGTTAATGTTGATGTTGATGTTGATGTTGATGTTGATGTTGATGTTGATGTTGATGTTGATGTTGATGTTGATGTTGATGTTGATGTTGATGTTGATGTTGATGTTGATGTTGATGTTGATGTTGATGTTGATGTTGATATTGATGTTGATGTTGATGTTGATATTGATGTTGATGTTGATGTTGATATTGATGTTGATTTTGATGTTGATGTTGATGTTGATGTTGATGTTGATGTTGATGTTGATGTTGATGTTGATGTTGATGTTGATGTTGATATTGATGTTGATGTTGATGTTGATATTGATGTTGATGTTGATGTTGATGTTGATGTTGATGTTGTTGATGTTGATGTTGATGTTGATGTTGATGTTGATGTTGATGTTGATGTTCATGTTGATGTTGATGTTGATGTTGATGTTGATGTTGATGTTGATGTTGATGTTGATGTTGATGTTGATATTGATGTTGATGTTGATGTTGATATTGATGTTGATGTTGATGTTGATGTTGATGTTGATGTTGTTGATGTTGATGTTGATGTTGATGTTGATGTTGATGTTGATGTTGATGTTGATGTTGATGTTGATGTTGATGTTGATGTTGATGTTGATGTTGATGTTGATGTTGATGTTGATGTTGATGTTGATGTTGATGTTGATGTTGATGTTGATGTTGATGTTGATGTTGATGTTGATGTTGATGTTGATGTTGATGTTGATGTTGATGTTGATGTTGATGTTGATGTTGATGTTGATGTTGATGTTGATGTTGATGTTGATGTTGATGTTGATGTTGATGTTGATGTTGATGTTGATGTTGATGTTGATGTTGATGTTGATGTTGATGTTGATGTTGATGTTGATGTTGATGTTGATGTTGATGTTGATGTTGATGTTTATGTTGATGTTGATGTTGATGTTGATGTTGATGTTGATGTTGATGTTGATGTTGATGTTGATGTTGATGTTGATGTTGATGTTGATGTTGATGTTGATGATGTTGATGTTGATGTGGATGTTGTTGGTGTTGGTATTGTTGTTGGTGTTGGTATTGGTGTTGGTGTCGGTGTTGTTTTTGCTTTGTTTTTATTTGCTTCTCCATTGGTTATGCTTTTCCCTGATTCGTCAACTTTGCTTTAGCTGCATGCAAATAATCCAGCAAAAGTGATGCATATGGGTCACATAAGGCGGCTCCCTGAGACGACTCATGACGCCGTCAATTCTTTTTTTTTATTTTTATCATGTGCCCGAAGACCATACCTTCGTTTTCGTTCCTTAAAATTTTCCTTTGCGCCAGTAGTCATAGAGTTAAAATTCCATGCAACGTTTTTTCATGGTTGTAGCATTTTTACTGCATTATGTGGTTGCAACCCTGGAATCATGACGATAAGAATTTTTTGTAATTCAGTTGTGAGGCGTAGTAACACATCTATGCTGTCGTATAACAAATTGTACCGCAGCACGTCTCCTGAGTGAGTAATAATTCCACGCAACGACATAACATTTCTGTTAGATAAGCTGTTATATTCTCGACCTGGTGACTTGAGACATGCTTTGTTTGAATTTGTTTTTGTAAAGTTTTTCGCAGGAAAATGTTCTGAACACTGAACGAGTGCGGTTTGTGTTGTTGTTTTTTGCAGGCGTTCTTTGATTTTAGCTCATCGCAAAGACAAAATTAGAAAAAAAAAATTGTATGAAGGGCCATACGGGCCACAACGTGGGCATGTTTGATGTAGTCCTTGTGCCTTTTGTATATAATTCAAGACAATCGTTTTCAGGTGGCAAAATGCAGTCGCGCATGAGAAGTGATATGCAGATGTTTTTCTCTGTTTTTTTTTCTAATTCAGAGTTCAAAAAGATCTGTAGTTTCAGTCATTAGGACTTTTTTTTAAAAAGGAGAGTTTCGCATACACAACATATTTTTACAAAAACACATTTTTTGGAATATATTTAATCTTTTTAGTAAAGTAAAATATAAATACTAAAAAATGTTTTTTTTTCTTTTCAGATTCAAGTACACCAGCTGCTCTCAAATGTAGGCATCCAGGTGGTATAAATAATTAGGTGCAGCATTTTAGGCGCAGTGCTTATAACAACAGTTAAAAGATTTATAAAAAATACTTTTAATCCAACACCATTCCATGGCGATGTAACATAATTCATTTTACTTCATAATTCAAATACTCACAAATACACTTAAAAAAAAAAATATGGAGCATAGAATGCTGGCAGTCAAAAGTTTAAAGCGCAATCATTTTAGAAACCTACTAAAATAAAAATATCAAAACCAAACAAACTAGTCACCTTAATTAGAACGGTAAAATTAAAGCGCGTATAAAAGTACACTATGAATAAATTTGTATCTAAGCGATTTCATTGTATATCGTTTTGTTTTTCCTATCAACTGTGGTGCATTTAATTCATAAAAACTATTGTGGAATAGAGTATTGTTGCAAAAACTACTAATACAATGAAGAATGAAAAAGTCATAAAATACGAAAAAAATACATAAAAGCATTTTATGCACAGTGAAAAGTTCTTTTATGCTGAAAATAATATTAAAAAATACGACTAAAAGCAAAACAAAAATGCCGGAAATTCCTCTAATTTTTTCGCTTTTCTTATTTTTTCCATGCCAACAAAACGTGCAGCGCAATAAAAAATAACAAAACAAAAGCAAAAACAAAAAAAAATAAAAATAAAAAACACATAAGAGTGAATAGAAGAATAAGGAGAAAGCAACAAAGAATAGACAAAACGTTTGCGGAAAGTCGCAAAAAAAAAAAATAGTTACAAAAAAGGATATAAAGCTTGTGAAAACAACGGAAGCGAAAATTTCTCTTTTTCAACACACGCACACACTAGCACACATACACACACACACAGACACACAAGAACACATAATGAAAATAATTTCAAATAGCATACGTTACGGCGAAAAAACTTGTGCAGCGCCAACAACTGCAGCCTGTGGTAGTACCTTCAGCAGAATGAATTGCCCGCTCCTAATTGTAATTAGCTTTAGCTGCTTTTTGCACACGAGCCTGCTGTGGAGCTCTGTGGATGCTGCGATTTCAACTCGAGGTAAGTGTGGGAGCATTATTGCCCGCATAGCACCGCAAAGTTATGAATGCAGGAAGACAAAGAATGTTTATTTGCGGTTGGGTCAACTTTTTAATTGCACGAAAGTAGTTTTAATTAACTTAACATATTGTGGAAATAGTTGTGTTATAAGTGAATCATAATATTGGAGCGTATTTACAAAAAAAAAAAAACAAAAACATTTACTTAATATGAAAAGCAGTACCAAAAATTGTTGGGTTCCATTTGGCAAAAAAAGTTATTAATCTGAAAAATTCATTTTTTTTTTTTAAAATATGTTCTTTAATTTTTTTCTTACCATTCTACTAAGATATTGTTTCGAAAATAAAGTCAATCAAGAGAAGCGTTTCAAGTTTTTAACAAAAAAAAATGATGATGCCAAATTTTAAATTTAGTCTTTATTTACAACAAGTAGACCATCCTACATTTTTTGGGATAAAGTTTTTTGTATTAGCTTTTTATTCAAGCTTTCAACTTTGGCTTTTTAGATAGATGCTATCATCAATGACTCAAATCTTTCTGTCTAAGCTGATGATAGGAGAATCTATCGACTCTAATCGCCATCAAGACGATTTAAAAATTTTTCCACTTGATGCGAAAAAAATTTCTGATGCCCAACATCAACACATGCCAAGCTAACATATTCGCGATAGAGACAACAATCTCCTTCAAGAACTTATTACATACTGGGTAAGCCAGTTCCCACAGTACATTCCTTGCGTGGCTTGGGTGTTATTTGCGACAAGAAACTGAACTCCCGGTACCATATCAATAACATCATAAATAAGACTAAATCTGCACTTGGTTTTGTGCAACATTGGTCCAGAGAATTTACCAACCCGTACGTAACAAAATCTCTCTATCTCACTTTTGTAAGACCTATCCTTGAATATACTAGCCAGGTCTGATCCCCTTACTATTGATTTCCCTCGATGCGTATTTATTCGTTTCGCTTTACGTAGTATTCCCAGTTCTGACAGTCCCAATATACCTCCTTATGCCGATCGGTAAAAACTCTTAAAAAATGCAGGAAAGTCACCAATGTCATTTTTATTCGTTAGTTCCTAGAAGAAACCACTCCTGATCTGCACCAACTGATATCCTTTAATACTATTAATATCATTTAAACCCACGAAGTCTTGGGTCTATATTTCTCTTTCACCTCAACTTTCATCGCACCGACCATGTATGCGTTACTTGGACTATATATACGGCACCATAAATGTGATAAAACGAAAATTAAGAATTTTTACTTGATCTTACGACACAAAAATTGACGTCGTCAAGTAGCGTAAAAATGCAACATTGTTGCATGGAGTTTTAACGCGCTGAGAAGAAGTGCTACGAAAAATTTTATTTTACAACAATAAAAAAATAAAAAAAAAATAAATAACTGGCCATTTCAGCCCTTGAAAGGACTTTGACCCAGCTTCTTATGATTAATTGTGTTATGCGTGTTATTAAGTAGTTTGTAAACAATTGACCGAGAAACGGACCTACATGTTTAAAGCTGATTCCGAACGGCGATGAACGGAATGTTCTTATTTTCAAGAAGCTTTACATGGCATTTTAATTACTCTCTGAGGTTTGCCATTGTCTGCAGAGAGGTGGCGGCCGTACAGAAAAATTATTTTAATTCAAATAATTTTCTGTCGCTGCTGGGGTTCGAACCTGGGTCTCCCGGTTCGTTGACATAGCGGCCACGCACTCTAACCAATTACGCCACGGACGCCACTTTACTAGAGATGGGAAAAGGGTAAATACCCAATTAGTAAATACCGGGTAAAATGGGAAAATTGGGTAAAAATGGGTAAATACCCAGGTATATACCTAAAAGGTGGGTATAAACTATGTTGTAGAAAATTTGGTGAACAAAAACTTTGCGATGCATAATTTGGTGTGTTTTATAATAAATTTTATAAATAGTAATAAAAATACTTACTGAGCAGAATAAAAGTAACAACTTCAGATAATAACTATATTATATAGACACATTTATTGTTGCAATATTACTTTACATTAATCGAAATCACTGTCACTGTCATTATAAGTTTTACTCGTAAAATAATTAAAAGAAGAGTGAGGTGTAGAATGGGTGATACCAGTGGAAGTGGAAGGTGCTTCTTCAAATAAATTTGCAGAATTGATGATTTCATCCTCAGCCGGTAAAAAGTTTTGGGAAGTACCCTTTCGCCGTTTGGCTTTATTCCGGAGATTCCAATTATGTGATATAAAACATACTTTTCCGGCATTATCTGCAGTTAATGCTTCCATATTTTTTCATTTTTAGGTCTTCCACTGGCCTTAAAAGCGATATAAGTTTATTGTTGCACTTCATCAATATTAGCTTCACTTATAATAACATACCTTCTCCCCAATGTTAATTCAGTTTAGTAAAGTTTTAATTCCAATTAATCCGCTTTTTTATTTTTAACAACGCACGTGGTGTTGAACACATGAAAGCAAATGACTCATTTCAAATAACGTTACAGCTGATTGACAACCAGTGATGCCAGATACTGCATTTCAAATGCATTTTATAAATACCCAAATAAATACCCAAAAAAGGTATTTACCCGGTATTTACCCGGTATTTACCCATACATCGGGTAAATACCGGGTAGAATCCCATCTCTACACTTTACAACAATACAAAATGGTTTTATGACCTCATTACAAAAAAAATTTTGTTGGAACCACGACAGCGCGAAGGCAATTCGCCTTAATGCAGTAAAAATGCAACAATAATAAAAAAACGTTGCATGGAATTATAACTCCATTACATTAGGCGCTACGGTTAATTTTGCAGAAGAACACAATTAAAACTGAGGTTTTCCGTCATATGATAAAAATATTAAAAAAAAAAAATATTAATGGCATCATAAGGCCTCTCAGGGAACACCTTAAAGTAACCAGAATGCTCAAAATGCAATAGCAAAAGCAAAAATAAAAAATAATAATTTAAAAAAAAATTAAATTATAATAAGAACCAGCATTTGATTAATCAGTAGGGCAACGATTAGACAAGGGAAGAGAGTAAGAATTAGGACAAAGATTAGGACCAGCAATAAGATAAGGAGTAGAAAAAAAATTTGGATGAAAATAAGAGTATAGACCTGGACGAAGATTAAAACAAGAATTCAGACAAGAATTAGAGAGATAAAAAGGACTGGAACAAAGATACGGACTTGGGACATGCCTAAAACAATATTTGGGACAAGATTGTGAAAAGTATAAGAACAAGAATTTGAACACACTTAGTACAAAATTTAGGATAAAGATTTATAAAGGAAGTAAGACAAAGATAAGGAATGTATTTGAACCAGGATTAGGTCAGGAATTTGGATATGGATTAAAACAAGAGTTTGAACAGAAATTAGGACTATTATTTAAAAAAAATATTGACATAAGAATGAAGGCAGAGAGAACAAGAGAATAGGGACAAGAATAAGGAAAACGATAAAAAAACACTGTCACGTCAAAATCTACGGATGTAGATACTAAACCTCTGCACAAATGCACTCGTTTTTTCCACAACAGTAGATCCAACAGTGCAGAGTTCAGAGCTTGACAGAACTCTGTTAGTCAAGCAGAGCGTATCCAAGTCATTTAATGATAACAAACGAACACTGCAGAGCACTCGTCAGCTTCAAATCAAACCATGTTCGCCGTTTGCTTTAACAGAACAATTACTAACAGCGAAAAATGCATCAATCACACCTAACACAACAGAACCTTGGCGAAGTAATTATTTCTACCATTGGCAAATAGAAATTTTATTTTTACGAATTCGGTGCTTGGGCGAACACTAGGTAAAACTAGGTAGCTGAATCCGAATCCGTTGTCAGAATTTCAAAATTTTGAAATTTTTAGACCATTACTTTAAATGGTCTTAATACGCTTAAAGTTTTACTACAGAATACAAAGTGTGAATAGAATTAAATAATAAAAAAAGTTCAACAAAAAAAAATAAACGAAAAACATTATTTCGGTGATATAAAATCAGCATTTGGAATTTAAAAATTAACTTTTTCCAATAAGTTACTATTCAACTTTACTATTAATAAATTGTTGATGGTATCACTGCTTAATCTTGAGCGCTCTTTTGTGATAATAGTAGATAGCGCGCTGAATGCTCTTTCTACTGAAACTTGACTACATGGTACAGCTAAAATTACTTCAGAAAGCTTAAACAAGTCTCTTTCTTTAATGGATATATTTTTCCAATATCCGAGTATATCGGTTGAGAAAGGCATTCTTTGACCGTATACTAAGTTGTCAAGTTTTTGTCGTATATTGGCGCTGTTTTGAGTAGTCAGGGTGCTGCTAGTCAACATATTAAGCTCTTCTTCTAAAATGTTGTATGGATCACTTGTCGACTCGGGTACGTCTTCTTGGTGTTCACTCCCTTCGTTTCTAGCATTTCTTTCCCCATTCAATGAATTAAGAGTAGCGTTTGTTCTTAATATATGTACCTATAAAAAAAAAATAAATTTCTGTTATAAAGTTCTTAGGTTAGACTTTTGTACAATGTACCACGGCACTTTTCTTCTGGTCATCATTGATATAAGGAGAATCCAGAAAATTAAATCATGGGTCAAAGTAGATACCAGAAAGAAATGCAATATTGTCGAGTAGTTTTTCCTCTCTTTTTCGCATGGATTGCAATAACTTTACTGTAAACGCATTATCTCCCATTCTTTTTAATTTGGCTTCACATACAAGCCAATCACGATAAAAATCGCCAATAATGTATTGTTCAACTTGAAGTTGCTTAGTACATTGTGCCATTGGTGTAAATACATTTACAAAGTTTTCTATAAAGTGCCAATCAATTTCAAAGTCTATGGAAAATTCCACCTCGTTTCCGTTGATATGCTGCCTCAAACTCAAAAGGGATTCCACCATATCAAATGTTGAGTTCCATCGGGTTATATTATCAATCGGTGGCATACGTAGATCCGCAGAGTTTCGACAGTTTCTAATGCTAGCCCTTAAAATTTTCACAATTTTTCTGCAGTCTTCTAGTTCATTATGCATGTCCTTCAAAGAATCATGAGCAGCCAATTGGATTGTGTGCGCGGCACATCTTACAACTGCTAGTACTGATTTCAAACGATCATGTACCAATTCGAAATCATCATTCTCACTTTCTGATATCGTTTCAAATTCATAATTTTGTATATCTTGCATATCTTGCATGTCTTGCTGAAGCAGTTTTGAAGCTTTCAACATGTTTGCCCCATTGTATATCATCTTTTAAAAAATGTGCTGTGTGCCTCTTTCTCAATTGTATCATTCCAATTGTTTTTATAACAATTTTGAAATCTTTAATGTATTGAATATTAATTCCCAATATACTTTTACCCAATCTGGTAGCTACGTCGACTTTTAAACTTATCATTTTCTTGGACAAACTTTGTTTTAAACGATTTTTATGTTATTTGCACACACATGTATGTATATGTTCGACTACACTTTTTGAATTTAAATGCAAATGAAACTGGTTTTCATAGGGTTCAATTATTTGCTTAAAATAAAGCTCATCGTCAAAAATTCTAAACGGAATGTTTTTTACAGTTACCAATCCAACACAGCATTTAATAAACTCATTTTTATTTAATTTTAGGCCAAATTGTTTCGATTGGGAACGTTTTCGTCACTTGTGGATGGAGCAACTTCATCAAAATTATGTTTGTGTATAATCTCATAATGCCTTTTCATATTTCCTAAAATGTACCCTTTAAGTTGTTTTTCACACAAAAGGCACTTCGAAAAATTTGTATCTTTATTATAAGCAACAAGTTTTTTCTTGTCAATATATGATACTCTGCCCATTTTTCAAATTAACGAAGCTAACGCACAACAAAACAATTTGTAGTAACCGAATGCATGTAACTGCTTTCACCCGTTTCACAGACTGAATTCAATAATTTTTTCCACCCGCTCTCTACCCATTAACTTTAAAAAATACACTCACGAACGATTGAAAATTCAATCTTCTCACGATAACTCATTTTGCGATTGTATTTTATTATGATAAATACTTTAGATATTGAACGTTCACGATATATGCAGTTCTTTTATGTAAAGATATTTCTCATGAGTGAGCTACCAAAAGCGATTGTTCGTAAGTTGAGCGCGGAAGCAAAAAATCATTGCATTTAGTCTCTCGTGAGAGAACACGAAGGCAATGTTGTCGTGAACATTCAATTTCAAATGAATTTATCATAATAAAATACAATCGCAAAATGAGTTTCCATGAGAAGATTGAATTTTTAATCGTTCGTGAGCGAATTTTTCCGCACCCTGCTCTGTAGTGTTAGGCTTGATTTCATTGATGAGAGCAAAACATAGCAAAAGCTTGCACTACAAACGAGTGCTTTGAAACGCATTTCAAGCGCACTCGTGCAGAGGTTTAGTAGGTACCATGGTATAATAATACAAGGTAGCATTGACAGTTGCTTGGGAAATCATATACTGTCAAAAAATATACTCAAAAAGAGAGCGCTCACAATCCGCCATTAAAAACACAAGCAATGTTGAAAACGTTGAAGTGAAAAAAACAACAACCACAGCAGCTGCTGATGTATTTCCACAAAAAGCTGTTTTTGACAGTTTATGTTTTCCTGTTAAAGAGAAAATAAGCAGTTGTCAATGCTACCATGTATTATTATACCATGGTAGATACCACGATATAGCCAATTTCTCTTTAACTTTTCCAAGCACTTTTCAATAAAAATAAAAAAAAAACAAGAGAATAATCGATTTTGATATGATCGAATTTCGAACACAGGCGATATTAGTATTTTTGTTTTTTACTTTTTGAATGCAATAGAGTAATCAGTGTACATTTCAAAATTATTGGCCAGCATGTCACAGTTTTTTTTTTTTTTTTGTATTTGCACTGATATTTTATGCGGGGCATTACTGCATAAACGTCGGTGGCCGTGGCGCAGTGGGTAGAGTGCATGACCCATACGCCAGAGAACCCATTGTTCATTTCCACCTGATACAGAAAGTCTTTTAAAATGAATTACTTTTTCTGTTCGGCCGTCACACAGTTTGTTCAAAGTGGAATTAAATAATTTTTTTCATGTTGTAATTTTTGTTCGTTTTTTTTTAATTTAAGTTTAGAAATGTTTCAATAACATATTCAAAAAAAAAAAAAAACTAAGATAAGTCTTCTCAGTTTTTGTGTACGAGCAGTGAATGTCAGCAAAATTTTTCCTCTCAAAAACAGCCATGATTTTAAGCCGGATTTCGGTAGGAACTGCTTCGACATCATTGTTTGTATGCACTTAAATCGTTTTATATACAATATTGGGGTGTATATCAAATACATTTTTTTTAATGATAAATATTTTTTTTATTATTGTGTTTTTTTTTTTTAAATTTTATTAATACCATGTTTTTTCCCCCAGATTCCACAGTTTGGTGGACCAGAACTAAGTTATCGACACTTATCGACGGTTTCTAACTATAAAAATCTTAAACTGTAGGCTTTTAGTAAGCATTTAAAAAAAAAAATTGGCTACTAATAGCTGGTAACCTGGTTTTAACGAACAAAAGAGTGAATGCATATTTATATGCATAGTGCACACATTGTCATAAAGAATATGTTATATTTTTGTTTTCTTCTTTTTTTTTTCTTATTTTAATTAGAAAGGAAATTTCTAAATGTTATATAATAAGAAAAATATGTATTTCTTTAATTAAAAAAAATAAAAAAAAAAAATGGTGTACTCGCCAGGTATTGAAGGATTTAGGCCTTAATATTGACGTTGTTAGGCAGGGTATGATGGGCAACTTCTTTATTTTTTTTATATAATTACTAGCGATACCCGGCGCGCGTTGCTGCACCCGGCAAGTATATTGGAAAGAATAAGTAAATTAAAAACTTTTATTAGTCCCGTTACAGTTACAGTTCCCCAGTAGCAGAACATCACTCTCAGGTGACAATTCCATTATGACTTTCAATGTCCTGTAATTTAAGCTTCCATAGCTATTCTGTAAAGAGAATTGGGCCACACCCCCTTTTCCAATACACATACCAGTTTTCCAGTAGAAAGACTTTGGCAATTAGTAACTCCATATTGAGTTTTATTGTCATGCGACGTTTAGTTCCAAAGCTATTCAATATCAAAAATTTGACTTGTGTGGTCGAAGCCATAACCCCTTTCCCTATACCCGTCCCAGTTCTCTTGTTTATTTATAAAAAAAACTTTTTGAACCACACAATGTCAATTCTATAAAGTAAAAAGTCAGCCGTTTGTTCCTTTTGTTCATTTAAAAATTACAGGAAAACCACTGTCAAAACATGTGTAGAAAAGTTGCATGCAGCGTACATACATCAAGTCGGATTGATTCTCATTCTCATTAAAAAAATCCTCAACATGCTTTTAACAAAACTGCGTTAGATTAATTCACCACATCAAAACTAATTTGAACATATTATAATGTACTTCGGTCCAATTAGCTTTAAGCGCAGCAAAGTATGTATGTATATGTATTTGTTTGTTTGTTTTGTTTTGTTGTGTTGTGCTTGCTGAGAACAAAAAGAGTATAGTAGAGAGCAACATGCAGTTTATTGAGGCTCTCGCAGCATAAACGCATGAAAAGCTAACGATCAAGCAATGCATGGCATTCTGGACGATTTTTTAAAAAACTTAACACTTTAATAAAATATACTTATTATTAGAATTTCGTAAAGAAAATACCCAATGATCCTTTTGTAGCACAAATGTGATATTTTAAAAATTATTTCATAAAAATCGGACCAGTACTTTTGGAGTTTTGCGGCAACAAAAAATTTTCACTTTCATTTTATATAATAGTATAGATATTATTTTATTACTCAGGAACCGGGACAGCGAATGATGGCAATACTGCTCGAAGATTTTGTCAGAACCCTGATGTCACAGCGGATATTGTAGGTGTCGATCCTGACTAATCCATCGATTTAAAATTAAACTAAACACTATAAATAGTTGTGCATCAGTTGATTGTATGGAAACTGCATAATTATATGTGAAATTATTATATAATTGGTATAATATGCCAGTTACTGTACATACAGTTTTATTCAATAGGAATGCAGTAGGAAAATCTGCAGTTTTTCCAATAGGAATGCTTACAGAGACAGCACAGGAGGCTCGAATGAAAGACTCTCGTCAATATCGTCTTAACCACTCAAGGAAATGCAGTAGAAAATCCACAAATAAAAATGTAATGAACCTTCTTATGGCTTCTTCTGACCCATGTATTAATAAGTATATAACTAATCCCAAAGATGTATTATTAGATATTCACGATGATGAATTGTATTTATTATTGAATTCAAAGCATTTGTTTTTAAAATAGTTTCTATAATGTTTGACGTGAGGTTTTGAAAAAATGTGGTCATAATTTAGTTTAAGGGCAATCAGCATTTCAAGGAGGAATAATTTCATAGTTTTAGTAAAATATAGGTCCATTAAAAAATATTTTAACATGTGCTCTAATAGGGCTAATTGCAACTTATATACAAAATTTAATCGATCTACGACGAGTCGTTTCTGAGTTTTAGATGCTATTGTAATTTTTTTTGTGAGGTGGGCGTGGCATTTTTTAAAATATATTCATATATTTTAAATGTATTCTTCATTGAGTTGTTTTGATATAGCTTCAATAAAAAGAAAAATATCGTTTTCAATTTTTATGTTATATGGGAGGTAGGCGTGTATGTAGGCGGATTTGCAAAAATTTTTGTAAGTGCTCTTATATAGTTCATTTTAACTTATGTATATACCAAATTTAATTGCTATGCGACTACTCCATCTTCCATCTTAGCTATTCAAATATCGCATAAAAAGTATGTGAGGTGGGCGTGGCAAATTTTTTTTTTAATCTACATATATATTTCAGATCCTTGAGTGAGTTGTTTTGATATAATTTCAATACGAAAAAAATATAGCTTTTTAAAAAACATAAAAACTTTAAGAGGTAGATCTGTAGAGGACCTATTTTAACGTCGGTCCATTCGAAGATTAGTTTTTTTTAGTTATATTTAGTTAAAGATAAGTTTTCTTATTAGTTTTTTTTTATTTAGATTTAAGCCAAGGATAGGTGTTGATCAAAGTTTCAGTCAAGTCTGCCTTGGTTCCAAAAATGGGGTAATAGGTTAGTATAAACGAAGAGTGGCATGCTTAGTGATTTTACCGTTTTGATAATGTTTTCAAATTTCGAACTATGATTTCGTTTTTGGGATTGAAGGTGTGTGCACAATTCCAAGATTTAAGATTAAAATTTGTTCTTATATTATAGTCCTTTGTTCTGATGATTTTGATGCAGTCACTTTGTATGGTAGCTAGGCATGATTTTTTTTATCCAATTCAGACAGGCACAACAAAGATTCTATGGCTTATTTTAATTAGTACTTTTTTACCAGAATTGTTATCTCCCCAGTAGCAACATTTCTACTACTTCTAATATCACATAAATACAGTTATATTATCCGAGAACAAGGGCGTCTAAAGGGAGAAGGGGGCACTTGCCCGCACCCCCCCTTGGACTAGAAAATTTTTATATATATTTTTATTTCCTATGTCTATATGTTACAATTTCAAATACGTGCACAACAATGCATACATATGCCCCCCTTGAAAAATTCCTGCGGACGCCTATGTCCGTGAGCATGTTCAATGAGAATGGCAAAAGTTTGGATTTAAGCACCACATTATTTTAGTCTTTTCGAAAATATGTGATTTTTGCCAAAAAATGCTTTACAAGTAAACAAAATATTAACCCTTAAATACCCAGTGTATCTTTTTGGATACAACCGAGAAAATAAGCTATTTATTTTAAAATATTGCAAAAATGCTGATTGTAAAATGCTGGATATGTAGTTTCACTCAGAAAATTTCAAATATAACAAAAAAAAAAAAAAAAAAAACGGAAAGTTTGCTTTTTGACATGAAATATCTCTTAAGCTATTAAAAATTTTAGAGTAAAAAAAAATTACTGGCAGTGTTAAAATGTTAAAAAGAATCGTTTTCCACGTTTTGCCTTGAACTCCTACAACAAAGCTGATTGATGGTATACGTCGGAATGCCCACTGTATCTCTTTGGATACAACCATGTTTTCTTTAATAACTCGCAAAAATTTTTTCCAAAAAAATAAAAAAGAGGTCGTGTTGAGGGGATCATTTAGCACAACATACTTTTTTTAATGAAATCGGTGTTGTTGGGCATTTAAAGGTTAAGTTTGATGGGTTGTGCCATATGATTTAGTGTAGAGTTGGGCAAATGGCGCACATTACGCACAGGCGCACATTATGCGGCAGAGCTGGATGACTGCGTGCTAAGTGTGCTGGATGGGGGGGTTGCCATGACTCGGGTGAAAGAGAGAAAAATTGAGCGAAGAAGAAGCGAATAAGAGAGTACCACTGAGCGCAATTTGATTTTCGCAAAGCAGACTCTCACACAAGCCTTGCCACTATTTTTTTCGGAATACAAACTTGATATATTTTTAATTCAATCAGTTAAGGTAGGATTAAAAAATTTTAGAATTCCAAACAATTAAGGATTAACTCAAATAAAAATAATTGTAAGAAACAAATTATTTGCTCACTTGATACAATTTTAGCAACTCTGACATAAAATTAATTCACTTCAAAACAACCCTAAGAAACAAATTCTTGGATTTTACATTTTGTAAACAAACAAGTTTATATTTTTTATTTTTTTTTTTGTAAATTTATAAAGTGACAACTGAAGGTAACAATGCATGTATTGTTTTTTTATGGTAAACTTTATTGGTACATAGGTTGCAAACAAATTCGCGGCAGTAACAATTTCAGTAAAAATTTGGTAAAAAAAAAAATGTTTTAAGTGGCAACGCTGGTCTACATTACGAAAATCTTAATTGCTCTCAGCACCGACCGAAACTAATGTTACTTGCTCAGTGATTTCAAATAAAGGGCATTTTATAACAACTAGTTAATATTCGGCACATAATGCAGAGACCGGTTTTGAGTGTGCATTTTTTACTTAAAGCAGAAAGTTTTAGTCATCTCTTCACTTTTAAAATTTTTAACAAAAAAATATTTTTT
This sequence comes from Pherbina coryleti, assembly GCA_943735915.1. Taxonomy (NCBI): domain Eukaryota; kingdom Metazoa; phylum Arthropoda; class Insecta; order Diptera; family Sciomyzidae; genus Pherbina; species Pherbina coryleti. The sequence goes on along the minus strand of OX030949.1, from coordinate 47,408,702 downwards.
AGGCTTTTTTTTTATTTTTTAAAAAAAGATAAAAAATGAATTCTTTTGAAAAAGATTTTTATAGATGCACCTGAAGACCCTGACCTGATTGGTAAACAAATAACATGGATGTTTGTAGCTACGTCAAATAAAAGTAATCCCTTTTTAAGAAATCATCATCTTAAAATACACAATATGCAACACTTGCTTTTCTTAAGACTATTCTTTCGCTCTCACACTTTCTATAAATTAACGCTCTTAGTTCTCTCACAGCTTTCCGTTCCCCTTTCCGATTCAAACCCGGATTCATCCAGCAGCTGAGTCTGTGGGCCATGGCGCACACTAGCGCCCACTGCCGCAGAATGTGCGCCAGATATGCCCGTCCCTAATTTAGTGTATATATCGACAAAAAAAATTCTGTCAAAATTAATTAAAATGGCGGCTTAAGCGTAGTGTATTTAAAGCTTAAAGTTCTTCACTTTAAAATTAAAGCAAAAATAAAAACTATGGGGTTTTAAAGAATTGAAACCCTTTAAAAGCAAAATAAGTAAAGTTTTTTTTATCATTCGATGATATGCAATGTACGGAAAATCTCGTGGTAAAAAAATTCCAAATGCAAATACAATAAGTTCTCTAACAAAAAATCTTATCTCTCTTTACACTCCTTACACTCACACACAGAAGCTACCACCCTAAATGTATGCTACCTTTGTAGGTAAAACTATCTGCAGCTACTAGAATTCATGTTGAAATTCAAGTATGAAAAGCAGCACTCAACGCAGCCAGTGTTGCATTAATTTTAAGTGCAGTTTCTGTACACAATCAAGGAATGCGCGCACATACACAGCCAAGCAAACACACAGCCACACACGCATATAATCGCTAGCAACACTCTACGTGAGCTTAGGAAGAATATAGTTTATATCATTTTTCCACGTGAGATGTTGACAACAATTGCTTTTAACGGTAAATGCTAGTCTAGTAAAGAGTCGGTATTATGACTTCAAACTCAAACACACTCCTCACCCACCCCTCAAGCTATAAGATAACTGTCTCACTGTTTAATGCAAGCGACGCACATGGTGCTTTTTAATTCTTCTTAGTTCATACTAGAAAATGTGCTTCAATTAGGTTTGAATACAAAACAAATTTTTTTTTGACAATATGCAGAAATCAACTTCCCCAGAATAAGAAATAAAGGAAAGGAGTAGGTTAATTATTTTCTATAAAGTTTTATGCTTTAATATTCTTAATTTTTGTTGCTTTACTTGACTTTAACTTGACTTAGTTCAACTTAAGGGGTGGTTCTACTAGAAACGTAACGTAATTTCAGGTGTTTTTTTTTTTAACGAACGTAAATCTTTTTTGAACAAATCATATTTCAATAACATTATACAATTTTTTCGATGAAAAATAATACAAAATGGCGGCTGAAGGTCTCGCTGATCAAAGCCGTGCGCAGCGATAGCCGATGTGCGCTGTACACTCTACAGCCCTGCTAAGTGAACTGTAGAGTGAAAAACAAAAGCAAACATTTTCCGTCGATTTCTGGTAGAACCTCCCTTAATTAAATGTAAGGAAAAATTCTTATCTGATCATGACATTTTGGTTATGCCTATCAAAAAAAAAAAAAAAAAAAATAAATTGGTTTAATTATAAACCAATACAATCGATAGTATTTAAGCTATTTATTGCAGTGACTAATTACTGAAAAAGTGACTAACTGTGAAAAAGAATGCCACGTCAGATGTTCTGTTTTTGTTTTTCTTTAATTTTAACTTATAAAGTTTTCAAAAATTTTCATCAACAATGTTAAATATTTTGTAACATTCAAACGTACAATTTATTGGGGAAAAAAAGCAACACCAACAATAACACCAACAATAATAACACCAACTACTGCATAACAAGGGAAACCAACTGAATATAAAGTGGAGCAAAAATATGACAACAATCAAAACGACCGCAACAACATTGCAAACAGCAGCCGAGCCAACAGCCAGTAGAAGTTTTTTTTTTTGTTTTTACCCAGCTGCCCCTAGTGTTTAAAGTGGGACGTTTTGATTTCACTCCTTTGCGCCAAGGGTAGCACTATTTAGAGTGCCATTAAAAGGGTTGGGAGTGGGTGAAATGGAGTGTAGCAGCTGGCATTGAATAACAACGTATCCGCAGATTTGTTACCAAAAACAGCTGATGGAAATTTATTGCAGCGTATTTCCTATGGGATACAACAACAGCAGCAGCAGCAGCAGAAACAACAACAAAAGCAAAAACAACAAGTGTATGACATACAAACATAGTTTAGTGGATCCAGCGAAATGGAGCAGTAACAACAGCAGCAGTTCTGTAACAATTCCCAAAAGAAATAGTAGTAATAAAAGTAGTAGCAGTAGAAATGGCAGTGAAATTAAATGAAAACTTAAGAGCTATACATGTTACACTCTATATACGTTATATATAAGCAATACATTCAGAAAGCAAAAAATGCATTTGTATTCGTAGAGAATCTATAGAAAAATAGTAAAATCTACTAATGAAGAGTGTAACTTGGAAAATGAATCGTAAAATAGTTGCAAAAAAAAAAAACTATTTTTTTCTTTTTTGTGTTCGAAGTAATAATATGGCTGGCTATAAATATAAAAATAAAGAAATAAAATAATTTTGCTTTTGGACTTTGACTCCTTTTTTTTGGCCTAACTAAGAGAAGCAGGTAATAAAAAAAGTTAAGTATCAAACAATTTTGCTGTGGCATCTATTTCTATCTAAGTTTTTTTATGGATATTTGTTGCGCAACATAAACTCGTACTCATAAATAGCAAAAAATCCAACAGCAACAACAACAGAACTAAGTGTTTTTATCGATTCTACTCAATATATATTGTTTGGATGTCAGCCGGGTTAGACGCTGCATTCCAGTTCATGTTTGAATTAAGTCTACCTTTTTGTTGTCTGTGTCTCTCTTTATTTGTTATTGTTGTTGTTGTTGTTTTTGTTTTGAACTATCGACAAATAGTAGTAGATTATCTACTACCGCACAAAACGACAACAATAGCGACAACAAATGCCAGCATGTTTTATTGCTTTAAATGTTTCACAACAACAACAACCTGAACAACAGGCACAACATTGCTGCAAAGTATTCTTGCAAAAGGTAACACAACAAAAATGGAAAAAAATATACAAAAGCTTTGTAAGAAAAAAAAAAAAATCAGCTTAGAAAGTGGAGCATAAAAAGTGGCAAGCAGCAAAATTTATGATCAGTGACAAAAGCACATTTTCACCTCTGCAATAAAGTTCTATGTGTACCCAATTGTTTTGTGTTTTCCTTTTTTTTACTTTTTATATTTGTCTCATCGTTGTATACATACCATCATAAATACACACACCTACCCATGAACACACACTCGCAAACACATACTTTTTGATACACTTTTATATTTTACTGTGTAGTTGTAGTAGTTTTGCATCGTTCTTGGTTGATACTTTTTTTTCTCTCTGCAGTTGTCATAAATTGCTGTATGTTATAGGTGCGTATGTGTATGTACATGGGTATGTAGCGCAATTTTGTAGTTGGCTACGCATAATAAAATTTTTATATTGTTTGGTTTTTCTCTAAATCATCCACTTAACTTCCATGGAAACGGTCATAATTTGATTCCTGAAGTTATAACCTTTACATTAAATTGCTTTAAGTCATCAAGTCCCTTTTTGCCCCTTAAGTCCTATGCCAAACAATGAAAAAACGGTGGCTCTTTTTTTATTGTTCAAAATATTCCCCAAGATGATCAGATACACTTTTGCATTCCAAAATTTGAACCAATTTTACAAAATAGTTTTACCCGTTTCAAGTAGGTACCAGAGAACAACTTGAGTGCATTCAAATGGCGTTTTGAATGGCTCGTCAATATACGAGCTACGTAATGTGCCTTCTGCATTAAAATTATTGCGCGAATACATGCACCAATCGCTGTAGAACAGGGCTGGGCATTCTAACACAGTCACATTTTATTTTGTCTTGTTAGTATTGGTGCTCTCTCGAATTGAGCACACTGAGCGAAATAGTTGTCACAATTATCTAGATTAGTAAGTTTTTCTTTTTATTTTATGTTTTTATTTTTATTCATCGTATTGTTCATTATTTCTTATATGAAATTAATTAATACAAGTAATATGAATGAATAATGTAAAGAACCTTAATAGATAATATGAATGAATTATATGAAACCTTAATATATACGAGTAATTATTTTAATATTATAAAATCTTAATATATATGAATAATTAAAATTAATAACAAAAGATATGTAAGTAAATAACAAGGAATTAAATAAAATAAGTAATCAAAAAATTAAGTCTTAAAAAATTAATAAGGAATGTGAATGAACAATACCTAAATACATACGAATATAAAATTCTACATACTAAAAAAATATGTGCATAAGTATTATGAATCTACAAAGTTGATTTTTCACGAGTGTACATATAATTCGCAGCGCAAAACGACATAGGTTATTACAGCATCACCGTCAGCGAACGACTGAATTATATTCTCTTCTGTTGTGAGCTTTATGTACATGTGAAAAGTTACGCTCACAGAGAGCTCAGTGAGCTATGGAGCGCCCTGCGCTGCTGTAGAATGAATGGCATAGAGTACGAGCGTTTGCGATTACGAATGCCTAGGAATCAAGAATACCCAACGAAGCAAGACATGAGCAACATTCGCCAAAAGCAATTAAAATCCATTTTCTTTTATATCCAAGGAAATCTATATATTAATACGCAAACAAAAAAGTTTGTGTCCCCTTTTTTTTCTGTGTTACCTTCAACATATCCACATAATACTTATATCGATGGATAGGTATTTTCGAGCAGATTTGCACAATATAATTTTTATTCGAATATGTTGTCATTAAGATAAATAAAACTGAGCAAATGTTAAACGCTTTTTTTACCAATGGGACAATGAGAAACTACAAAGCGACAAAGCTCTGTTGAACATCGCTGCTGTAGCTTACAAAAGCAAGAGTAGAATGCAGGAGTGACGCAAATACTTAAAAAGAGCTGAGTAGCATTATTGTTGTTGTTGTTATTGTTGTTGTGGTTGTTGTTGCTTTTTCTTAATTTCTCTCAGCGTTAAAAAAACAGTTAAACTGCAGCTTGCTTCATATAACACTTGACACCAAGCCATTGATAATTGTTTCTTTTATTCAATACTTGGTGGATTATTTCGAGGTGACGCTTGAATAAATGTTTGTTATTGACGGATATATGCTTCCTTTTTTGTCCTTTACCACTTTTTTCCTCATAGCGTCAAGGTAAGCATTAAGAATTTCCATGCAAATTAATAACAATTCATTATGTGAAAAACAACTTGAGCTTCGTTACCTTACAGATACAGATGGCCGAATTTTGGCCACAGGCGATACTAGTAATGTTAAATACACTATTCAACAATTATCCAAAAACGAAACCCCCGTTTGAAGTCGCTGTAATCGAATATGAAGTCAGTTTTTTCGGGTCACACTAGGTTTTCGTACTACGGGGGAGGGCTCGAGAGGGTTAATATGACCGAGCCTTATTATTTCTATAAAAAAAATTTTTCCTTTGGGGTTTATTCCCTCCGACTACACTTTAGAGGGGTTCCCGTACAAATTTAATGGTTTTTGTATATTTATTCCTTATATCTAAGCAGGGGGACTTTAAGGGAGGGCCAGAGAGGGTTAATGTGTATGATCGACCCCCCATTACTTTTTTAAAGAAACATTATTCCTTCTGGGATCTATCCCCTCCGACCACTCCTTGCGGAGGCTCCCATACAAATTTTATGAAAAATTCATACAGCAGCAGACACTCGAGTTTTAAGCGAAGCATTCGAATATCTACATTGTCTGGATGCTGCCTTTGTATCGATTCGCAATAGTGATAAACTGCGGTTAACACCATTTGTTATTTACGAACGCGAGTGGTATGCATCAGAGTTTTGCATCGTTATAATACAATTTCTTGTACACTCAGATACCATTTTATTTGATACCGCATTTTACTCTATCGCATTTACTACCAACGGCAATGCTTTTGCAGTAGCCGATCAAACCAATGTCAGACACTATGCAATGTGCGCTTCGATTTCAGCGGTACCATGATACAATTACAAGGTAAGCTCATTTTAAGATTGCTGCTCAAATGAGAAATTTTGCAACAACAAAGCTGTAGGAGCTACAAATATCAAACGAAAAAAGCAACAACAACAATTCGAAAAACTAAAAACTACCAGCAGATTTTAACAACTAGCGCACCCTGCTCTCCAATATGAGTCTACTAACCCGAACACAATACGCGCGACGAGCAGCAGCGCCAATTGTCACTTTTCATTTACATGTATTTCTTATGGGACGTAATGTCGCTCAACATTGTTGCTCGACGTTGCCGTCGGCTTCAATTTAATTCTAGTTTGACAGGCAGCAAGAGCAAGTTTCTGCCATTGCTTACATTCTTTATTGGTCACATTCAGCAAACTGAACTGTTGTGAAATTTATGGTAGCGATGGTAGTAAGGGATGTTTTGTTTGAACTCTATTCAGAGCTGTTAAGTCTGTATTCATATTCAGAATTTCAAGCACAACTGAATAACGACATAAGAATCCATAAATTAATGCAAAATATATTTATAAATTAAATTTTAATTCACATTTAATTTTAAAAAACTTGATTAATTATTCATTTCAATTAATCATTGTTGTTGTCAATATTTTAAGTTTTTATTCATATGAAAACTATACACACAGAATTTTATAATTTTCAATTATTTCTTAATATGATTATATTTTAATCATTATTAATTTTTTTTTAATTCATTATTCATTTGTTATTCATAATTCATTTGTTATTCATTACTAATTTCTTATACATTATTGGTTTTTTTATTCATTAATTGATATAAATGTAACGAATAATTAATAAATTTTTTAAATTTGAATGTGAAATAACATTCTTATTTATGAATGAGTTTTGCATTCATTGAACAGATTCTTATTTCATTATTCACTCACTCACCTTTTTGAAAATAAAATTAAATTGAATGGATTTATTTTTCAGCTCTGATCGTGTTGTTTTTCTAAAGGGCAACTGTTGAGTCGGCTGAAAGCAGCCATTGTTTTTGGTGTACTATGCTTGCTGCTGAAGCTTGCTGCTGTCGCGTTTATTATAATCAAGTCGCTCAACATTTCTCTACAACGACAGATTGGAGACGTGCTGCTCGCCGCTCGTCGCGCACATTGTGTTCGGCCTATACCTTACAATTGTATCATGAGCGGTACATACCGGTATTTGAATAAAATAAGTATGAGTATTAGGGCGGGTCAAATTTATTTGCTATGTTGGCCCCACCCTAGCGGTGTTCTATGGGTCATTTTAAGAAACTTTGGCGAAGAGAGTATAGATCTATCTTGAAATCGGAGCCTGCCAGTTTTTCAAAATAGGCATTTTTTCAAAATATAAATATTCAAAACAAACAATATTCAGGAGAGGTAAAAAAATGTTCAAGCTCTATATAAAAAACTGAAACAAAACAATGTTTACCTCGAAAAGCGATAGAGTTCTGCACTAAAAATATAAAGTTGTGACCCTTTTATATTTAGTGTGCGAAATGTTTTTCTCCACTGAAAAATTAAATTGAAATTTTGAAGAAAAAAATAAAAGAAAAAAAAGCAAAGAAAAATCGCATTTTTTGTTTAAGATTTAATTAAATCGAAATAGGTCGTGTATGAGTACCGATCCTTATTTTCAACACTGAACATTTTGGACTATTTAAAATTTGGAATTGCAATATGGCAAGGGTAGTACTTGTCAGTTTTCCTAACAAATTCGGCAATTTTCCCCAAAAAGAAGCGATAGAATGCATAAATAGTAGCAAAACACCCTCTGGTGGCTTTCATAAATAAAAATGAACGTCAAAAATGGATTCCTTGACCCCAAAAACCCCCATATATACACTTAAAAAAATAGTGTTTTGTCTTTTTAATGCAATATTTTGAAAAATATATGCGCTGATTTCATTGTTCGTGAGTTTAACGTTCGTATCACTGCAATAAAAGTGTTAGTTTTGTATGTAGTAGTTGCGCTGTATTACTATATTTCGTTGCTTGTGAACGATCATACTTACCACTGCTTACCAATAGTTGAAGCGAACTTGCGCTGGTTATCAAATAAAAGCTAGCACAAGTGCATGTTTCAATTCAAAAAACTCATTGAACCAAAAAGCAATTCACGCCAAGCCATGCCAACGACCAAACCAAATCATGCATGCGATTCCAACGACAACGCCAATTCAAGCCATGTCAAAGCAACCGATTTCTCAATTCATAGCTTGCATGGCTTATTGAAAACATGTGTTGAATCACTGTGTCATACATGTATTTCATATATGCCCAACGGGCCGGCATGTCAGCAGCTCCCTACAGGAGCAAAACGTCAGCACTTATTTTTGTTGTTGTGCAAGCGAACAGTACATTGAGAGCGCTCAGTAACGAATACAAGAAAAAACGAACAGAAGGAAAATTATCAAAGAAAAAAAAAAACGCGACATGCAAATAATCAGTTGTTTGATATAAGTGCGCGTTAGGGTGTCCCAAATAGACATCTGCATGAATACATTTGCTTTGCCTGCTGCAAAGTATACACCACTGCTATGAACAACATTTCGAATCATATTTTAAGCTAGAGTGCAGTACTTTCATAACAAATAAAAACTGAAGCGAGCACTGTACAACATTCGGCAGGCTCTCAACAGAATGAGTACAGAACTTGCTTATCGTTTGTTCTCTTTGTACAGTTGCTTTTTTGCAGACTACAATGCTATGTATTCGAGGTACACATTTACATACCGAGTACATCTGAAATACACCAAGAAATTTTCGAATTTATCTAGTGCTGTGCAGCATTTGTCGCTATTGTTGTCGTTCATTCTTATTGTGCACACATATAGACTTATTTTTTGCAAACTCAAACAAAACGAATAAGAAAATCTTTTTCTAGTCAGAAATTGTACACTCTGAAGCAAACAAGTGTCCTGAAAAATGATAGATTTTTGATTTTTAAATTTTAGTGATATTTAAGTTGTGTTTAATATTTTTCTAATATTTTCCAAACGTGTGGCGTCGAGCACTGTAAACGGCCAAAAATAGGTTAAGGCATAAAACAACTTAATTTAACATATAAATAATTTTCAATAACATTAAAATTTGTTTTTATTTATGACTAAAAAACAAAGTTTCAAAACCTTTCCTTAAAACTTTGCATAAACATGCAAGCAAGAGCATACATGCCGCCAACAGCGCAAATTCCTTTGCTTAAACGAGTACATTTCTTTATACTTGGTATGTATTTGTCTAACTCGCTGTATAACAAGAGATATTTGAATATATTTCATATCGAATACACATCTGCTTTGAGTAAAGTACTCGAATGTTTTCATTTCATTTTCTCTTTTACTCACTTGTTCTTGGTTGCTTAGAATGATAGAGTGTAAGTATACGTTTATCAAGCAAATGTTTTGAAGAGGCATTTGAATGTATTCATGCAGATGTCTAGTCCCAAATTAAACTTTTTTTTTAAATTTCATAGTTGCTCAAACTTTGTTTGAAAGCTTATGGAATCAAGTATTTTTGAGATTTTTTTCAGATTTCCAAAAAATAAACCTCTTACAAAAAATCTCAGAAATACTTGACCGCAGAAGCTTACCAAAATTGCTTGAGCAAAAAAATTTTTTTTGGGACAGCCTAGTGCTGTTTTAACGTAGAATACGTTATACGGGGGTGTTAATCTGGAGCACAAAATTTTGAGAAAATGTTTGTCACTTTCATTATAAGTTTTTAATACTTTATGCATGCATTGAAGAAAATTCAAGTATGGTCGTAACATATTTAATGTGTCTTCTTTTGATTTGTATTTAAATAATCATATTGCTACATATAATTTTTTATATTCTATAAGTAAATCAAAATTTAACTCCTTCAAATTTTGTATTAATTTTCATATGCTTTGTATTTTATGTATTATAACATCATGTGTAAGAGCAGTACGGTTATCTGTGTGTTCATCACAGAACCAGTGTGAGAAAGAGAAGAAGTATAATGACCAAGTAGCGAACGACAACCATGATAAATACAACCATGATTTTTGTTTGTCTTTTCTTTTAATATCAAAGACATGCTCCATATGCGCCCTTTGCAGCATTTTTTTATGCGGCGGCCATTGTAATTCATAGGAATTATTAATTTTTGTAGAGATTTTCTATAGTTCAGACACAAACCTTTCAATCATAAGCAGAAAATGAAAAAATGTTTATGAATAAAGCCTAGTATGCTGTAGAAACAAAAATTTCTTGGCATATAATTCTACACCCGAAATATTAGTGTAGAGTCAAAAATATTTGTGTGGAGAAAAAAGCAACTACAGTACGACCTATCTCAATGCAACTAATAGAAATTGGGCCAGTTGACGTAGTTAATGTTGAAGAAACGCAATTAAACTTCTAAACATAAATCTTTATGGCTCTGAATCCTAGATATTGTGGTTTTATGTATTAAGATATGCACTTTGTTTCCTTAAATATTGTTTTAAGAGATTTTTCGTACATCAAAAATGTATTTTACAAGAAAAGAAGAACTGAAAGTAAATAATATAAAAGTTTATGGAAGTATATGCAAATGGAAGTTGCGATATTTGTGCATTTTTTTTTTTAAGTTGCGTTTATTGAGTCAACAATATAAATTTTTGAGTATTGCGATAATCGAGTGTTGCGTAAAGCGAGGTCGTACTGTTTTCTTATTGAAATGTCAGAATTCTGGTGGCAATTAAATGCCCGGACATATAATCGACATCGAAATTTTGACATTTCAACTCTCCACATGGTAGTTTTACTTGCAAGCATTGAACAAATTTTTCACCTCTACAGCGTACTAAGTAGCGAAAAAAAAATTCCGCTGCCTTTTCGCTGTCAAAAACTTAATGCATTCCTTATAGAAAGTTTCTTTCCGCTTCTACAGCATACTGGGCTTAACAATGTTAGCAAGGTTGCATAGAAGCTGCGTAAAGCCTTAAACAGTGCGTAACTAAACAAGCGTTTAAAGGTTGTTTAAGAAAATATATTTAATAAGGCTGTTAATGACTAACGTATTCTACGTCTGACCTATGCGCCCGTGTTATCTAACACAGGCTTGAGCTTTTTTTTTTTTTGACAGCTTAGTATCGTAAAATTAACAGTTTTTGGTATTCTAAAAGTGAAAGTAAGAAAACTACGACTTCCAGGACTACGAAGCTGCAATAAAAAAGGGTTCCGAACATTTAAAAATTGGTTTTATTGAAAAACATTTAGGAATAAGTAAGACAACATAAAACAATTAACCTAATTTTCATATATTTTCTTATATATTTATTATTTAGCTAATCAATTAAGTGTTATATATTTTTATTTACTTATTTTAAGAAAACTATTAAAAACTGAATTGTTATGAGAATGGAAACCATTGCTTATGTAAGTTATTATTGCAGGAAAAATGTAAATTTTTCGCTGATGTATTGAAAACAAAAATGAACTGCTGACACAAAGCTGTTCAAGGCAGGTCTTTTGAAGAAGTATCGATACTTGCAAATTTTAACCATTATTTTCGATAAAATAAAAAATGTCTCTCTCTCCCTGCGACATCTAGCGCACCCTGCTCTCCAATATGAATCTCCCTTATAATTGTATGATGGGCATAACCAAAAAGTATGTAACGAACTGCTGACCCAAAGCTTTCCAAGAGAGGCCTTTTAAAGCAATCCAAAGTCAGCTAAATTGGATTCCCTTTTTCCAATGACATGTAATGTTAAAATTATAATGGTGTGTCGTACGTAGGGTCAGCGCTTTCAGCTGACTTGCAAGTACTCCAAAAGGCCTTTCAGAGTGCTTTTTTCCCCTTGGATGACGCTCTATGTTATGTATGTAAATGTAATACTGGTCATAATATGAAAACCAACATACAATTCGCTTATATATACCCTTTTTTTTTTTTATTTAAGGAATTTCTTTATATAAGTAAATTATTATTACTTAAACTTATAAGAATTCATATTTAAATTAAATAAATAAAAAAATTATGAAGAATGTAATTAAAAAAATTATACAAAAAAATTTAAATAAACCAAAAACTATTAAAAAATATTCTTTTCAATTTAATCTTTAATTTTGTCCTTATCACTTTCGAAATTTGCCATCTTTTTACCACAATCGTGTCTACGCTGCACAAAGTTTGTTTGCAACAAACGTTGAATTGTTTGAATCATACTTGGCACTGTTGTAGCAAGCCACACTCAACAAGTTTGAACAAAATGTCATATGCTTGACAATAAGTTGCTGTCGCAAATATCAATATTCAAGCAATTCGTCTTACGCTTGCCTTTATTATCAAACCAACAACTCAAACGGCACTTTACGAAAAACTACCAGTGCAATTGGATTCAATGTAGGCAGTATGTTCGACACAATAACACAATACTTGCGATGTGCGTTCATAGTAGGGATGGATAGTTGAATCAAATAACCGGTTTCCGACTTTTTTGTTTTCTTTTAATTTTTCAGCAGTCGATTATTTGAAAGATCGATTTTTTTCGTCTTAATAACCGGTTGAAACCCGGTTTTTCGACTATTGATTTTTTAATTTCAATAATACATTATGGTGGCAGGACAAATGAAAGTCAATTCTAAATTAATTTCGTGCGCTATTGCAAAAATGATATAATTCTTTTGCGTTCAGCTCGAATTTAGGAGTTCTGACTGAAAATGTAAAAATGGGATGATTTCCTGATTAGTTGACTATATCTTTTCAAGGCTTTTTTTTTTAATTACAAAAAAATTTTATGATCTGATAGTCAGTTCTTGAAATTTGAGTAAACGTTTCACTTTCAACTACATTTATTTATTAATAAAGGATTTTTATCATTAATGATGGTCCGATTTTATACATTAAGATTAAAAACACTTTTAAAACATGTTAATTTGGATTCATATGAAAGCATGTTTGAAATTAAATGTGTTTTTTATATTTTTATTTTTAGTATTAAAAAAAAAATTTATTATAATCCATTTATTAATAAAAAGAGAGATACAAACAAATGACGACAAAATAAAAATCTCATAAAAAAGCCCTTCTCAACTAGATTTTTTAGGAACAATTTCAATAAAAAAATAAAAGTACAGTATTACTAGTAAAAGTAATTTGTAAAAATATTTTGTGAAACTTTGGTTAACAAATATTACTTAATATATCAGGAATAAGTGAGTTTTGAGTGACAAACTACTACATATTCCGAATGAAAAAAAAATTTTGATAAAAACCGAAATTAATCGATACAAAATACTGGTTTTCGACTAATAACCGAAGTCAATAACCGACTTCAAACAGTCGAAAAATTTCTCGCAATAGTCTAATCGACTATCCATCCCCAGTTCATACTGACACTGCATTTGTTGTGAGTAGATTTCAAGTAGCAAAAAAGGTATCGCTTGCAGTGCTCTGGTATGCCTGCATTTATTTTTTGTGTGCGATTGTGCCTGACGACGAATGTTATTCGAGTGGCTCTGGTAGATCTTCGTAGATCTCGGGTAGGTACCTCTGAAACCAGGTTTTTGAAGTCATCAATCAGCATGTTCGGGCGTAGAAAAATGCTCGTCACACATTTTTTTTTTTTTTTTGCTTAGTGTGGGGAAACAGGCGGGAAACAAGTCATTGGGCGCCAAGTCGGGTCTGTAAGGTGGATGATCCATCAATTCACGTTTTGAGTTCTCAAAAACTTTTTTGCTCTCTAATTTAATTTTATATAATGAGTCAACAATCTATGTACTACGTACATTGGAACTGTACTCATTACATAAAAGTTATGTGCAACAGTTTTGTGATGAGTAAATAAAATTCTTAAAAGCATTGTGTAGTCCATACAGATATCAACATGTACTCAATACAAGAAAACCACAAAATTATTTGCAGAAATTTCTGTCATGAGTACCCACACTAAGGGAAATAACACATATTAACATTATCCACGCCTGAGTATAAATTTTATTTAAATATTTACGTGGATAAATCAAATATTTTCCTTACAACTCATTTTTTCCCCGTATTTAAATTTTATTTATACCACACACCTACATACGTATAACATTCAGCTAAAATAGCCGACAAGCAGCAACAGCTTCGCTCTCTGTTTCTGCAGTGTATTTCTTGCAGTTGCAGGTTTCTTATAGTTCTCGTTTAGTTTTTGTTGCAAGGGTAATATAGCCTGGATGTTTGGCCAAGATTCTTTGTGATTGCGATGGGTGGATCCCATGATCAACTTATGCAAGTTTAGAGTGACAATCGGACATTTTCTCACGAATTTTTTGCACCGATTGTCATTTGCCTGCATATTTTGCTTTTTATTTTCCCTTCTACTTTTACCTTCTATTTTTACCTTCTCTAATTTAAAGTATTTTTGACAGTTGGTGCAATATTATGGCACCAAATGTCAAAATAGTATAAATTAGAGAACGAAAATAGTAAAACGGAAATAAAATTTACAAGCAAATGGTATTTTTTGGACGGAGCTTATGAGAAATATTTTAAATATATATCTTCAAATTGGTTTTTAATTTCAATATTTTTTTATAAATTTTTTTCTATAAGCGATAGTTTTATTTTCAAATAGTAAATTTTTGAAAGATATATAAAAAAATTCGTGCATAATTTTAATATATTTTTTATAAATGCTGTTTAAATATTTTAGTATTTTATTTAACTAAAAAAGTATTTAAATAAATTTTAAATGTTTACGTGGTCGATTTAAGCAAATGCGTTATTTATGCAAAAATTACTCGCTTTTTGGATAAATTAAAAAAGTTTTTGGATAAATTTAATATTTTTTTCTCTAAGTGTACATAAATTCATATAGTTAGTCCATAGGTTTTTCCACTCTGTGTAAACATTACAAAGTTGAATTGGAAAAAATCATTTAAAAGCATTTATTTCAAAAAATATATTAAGAAAATGAGTTATAAAATTGTGGCATTTTTAATAAGTTTATTTATTTTATAATTCTTAAAAAACATATATTTTAAGAATTATATTGTTAGCTTAATGCCAAATAATTCATGAAGCAACAGGTTGCTTCAACAAAAAGTTCTTTGCAGAACTTTTTTGCAGAACTAGAAAAACTAAACCAAGCTGAATAGACCATGGTTTTGTCGGACGCTACTCCGACTCATCAGTAGTTTCAGCGGTTCTAGCAGCCCACTAACTCTGACAAGCTAATAAGCGCAATATCAATAAACCAGAACGGAACTATAGAAGCGCTATACTTTGTCAAAGCAATGTTTTTCTACTCTTTTGCTAGTCGCAAAATTTCAAAAAGTTGACTGCATTGATTCTGCAAAGACTTTGTTGTTGCGTTTTTTGTTTACTTCTTTATCACGTATCAATCTAGGTTCCAACATTTTGTTGGTATTAAACCATAGAAGGCGTGAAGAAGGTTTTTTGAAAGCAGATGTTTTTTATATGCGCAGACATATTTTAACTCGCTCGCACCAGTTTACATGAGTTATAAAATTGTGGCATTTTCAATAAGTTTATTTATTTTTTTAGTTTATATAGTTTATAAGTTTATTTATATTGTGAGCTTAATGCCAAATAATTCATGAAGCAACAGGTTGCAACAACAGTCTCAACCACTGAGACTACTGATGAGTCGGAGTAGCGTCCGACGAAACCAGGGTCTAGTCAACTTGGTTTAGTTCTGCAAAGAACTTTTTGCTGTAGCAACCTTTTGCTTCATGAATTATTTGGCATTAAACTCACAATATAATTCTTAAAAAATATGTTTTTTAAGAATTATATAATAAATAAACATAGTAAGAAAATTTTAATTGAATCTTTAAATAGTCGCAAATTTTATAAAATCTCCGTAAAAATAGAGCTGAAATTTTCTTAATTTGAAGGACACCTCATTGAACGTAGGTCTTGCACTTAAAAGTGAAATCGTTTAATATAAAATTAGATAAAAATTCTTATTAAGACAATAATTTCATACGTAGAACTAAAAATACAAATTTTACAATAGTCCACTTAAATCAAATAGTTCAAAAATTTTATTTAAATTATTTTACTTTTTGGTTCATTGAAATATAAATAAACTAACTTTTCGACTTATTGTTGTGCTCGAGGAAAAAACAACTAGAAACAACAAAATCATTTCATTGGTCGCACACAATCTCATCAGTAGCCCTGAGTGATTTTAGCTGCGATCAAATCAGCTGCTTAAGTTAAATTTATTCTGCCAATCTTCCGAGAAAATTTCTGGGAATTTGTTTGGCAGAGAATAAATTTTACTATTTTTAGCTACTAGAGTTATTTCTCTTTTTTCCTGTATGCTTTTAGGGGACATTTTTACTGCTATCAGAGTTTGCAGTTGTGGTTGTTGTTGTTACTGTTCTTTTCCACGATTCCGTTTGGACTTCAGCTTATTTGGCTGACATTTAACCATGGACCCTGGGCGGTGTGCAGTTATTTTTCAAAAACTGAATTTTTGTGCTAAACACACAACTTACCAAGTTTTCTTTTTGGAATGGTTAGGCTTTACCAGAAAAATATTGAATTTAATTTAATGTGACCTTTTATATCAATCATTAAGACTTATTATTGAGCTCGAGGTCAAGTCTGTTTATGAAGAAAGCAACAGAAACAACTCTGTATAGAGTAATCACACAGCTGTCTAGTCTGCTGTGTGTTTACTCTAAGCACCTTCCTCTTCATATGACACAGAATCCATTTATTTTACTTTAAAACTTCGAAAAATACTTTTGAAACTTATTCTCTTTTTAATTAAAATCCAAATATGCTTCTAAAAACAATTAAAACAATTTAATTATATTGCAAGAGTTGGCTATTGCTTCACCAGACAGAATATTTTCACAATTAATATCATATTTCTTTTGAGAATCCTATAAACAAAAACCTCTAGCAAAACGAGAAATGATTCTATTTTTGCGTAAAAAATACTAGACAAAAGCAGAACCCATACAAGAAGAAAATAAAAAATAAAAAACAAGAGATAGATAACGTAGCTTTGTAAGAAAATTGAAAATATCTTATTACCAAAGGATTTGCGTTGACAGCACAAATGTTTGAATGTGCTAGCTATCTATTTTTGGAATGTACAAGAACGTCTATTTGTTTATGAGTGTGTGTTGGTGTTTGTGTGTGTCTGTCTGAAAGTGTGTGTGTGTTTGTGGCCGTGTGTTTTCTTGTCTTTATGATATATGAGCGGCTGTGCGTGTCGAGCATCCATACATGATTCAATTCTTACCAGCTGGCTGGCGACCAACACGTAACCAATCCTCCTCAATATTAGCAGGATGTCAATATAAGCAATAAATAATGTTTGCTATTCCTTTTGCTTTTTATTTGGGGATTTGCTATTTTTCATAAATTTTAATAAGAAAACGTGATTTATTTGTTGTCCCTGTGCGAGCAGCAGCGGCATAAATAAAACAAATAATATTTTAGATGAAATAACGAGGCGTAATATTATTACGTCAAATTCAATCAAGCTGTTGTGTTTGTTGGTTTTTCGTTGTTGCTATTTTTGAATGGTCTGCATTAAATCTTTGCAGCTTTTAAACTTTCAACCAAAAACATTTCCACTTAATTAACCACACCAACTAATCACAAAAATTCAATAATTAGGCCGAACAGTGGATTAATGGCGTAAAGTGAGCCTGGCCATTGGCACTAAATGATAGCATATTTTAGAGCATGACCGAGAGAGACAGACTTTGGTTGGTTGTGTTGGTAGCACTTGGGCTGTGCAGCAAGCAAACTTTTGACAAATATGTATGTCTGCCATCATTGTATTTCCGTTGTGTTTTGTTATAATATTCCAAGCAAGCGACCACAACAGACGACCTCGCCGCGGCACTAAGCGCGTAATTAACGCGCCGTTGGCGTTTGACAACGAAAAGTCGAACAACTGCCGGTCGTTGGTTGGCTTGTGGTTTATTTTCATGATAATGTTGCAGGAAGTTTTGTCATAGCTGATGATGATGGTGGTGGTGGTGGTGCTGGTTTTAGCGGTTATGGTGCTGAGGGTGGTGCGAGCAAGTTGCGCTGCAGCAATCAAGCGTTGGGTTGCCTGCTGATGCACTTAATATGGTTAAATCCTTTGCCTTAAGTCTTGGTTGGTGCTACCAATAAATAATGCGTGGTGGTTCCGCACCATTAACTGTGCTAGTTTCTGTTTCATTCGAAAGCTTTTAAGGGAACAAACAAAACCGTCAAGCCGAAGCTAACTAAATGTGTAATATTTTGAATTAGCTTCACTTTAATGTTGCCTAGTTTTAGGCGTTTTCAGTAATTCTTATGTTTGTGCTTGATTCCATATAATTTTCAGGTTCTACGCTGTTTTTTTTAAATGATTTTATTCAGTTTCACATCAGTAACAGCCAAATCTTGAAATTAAATTTAATTCCACTGTTCGATATATTATTCAGTTGAATATTTATGTAATTCCGATGACGATGAAGATATAAATGAAATAAATAACTGGTCATTTCAGCCCTTGAAAGGACTTTGACCTAGCTTCTTATGATCAATTGTGTTGTGCGTGTTATTAAGTTTGTACACTATTGACCGAGAACTGGACCTACTGGTTTAACGCCGACTCCGAACGGCGATGAACAGAATGTTCTTGTTCTCAAGAAGCTTTACATGGCATTTTGATTACTCTCTGAGGTTTGCCATTATCTGAAGAGAGGTAGCGGCAGTACAGAAAAATCATTTTTAATTGAAATAATTTTCTGTCGCTGCTGGGGTTCGAACCCGGGTCTCCAGGTTCGTTGATATAGAGGCCACACACTTTAACCAACTACGCCACGGACACCACGATGAAGATATACTTAATCGAATAACAGGTAGTGGTACTACCAATACAATGTATTCATTTAAAATGCAAAAGCAGAACGTTGTAGCCTTCATATTTACATATTCCATATGGCACAACTCCCATACTGCTCATACACTTCATAAGCAATTGTTCTGCCCAAAGGCAAGCAAAGAAAACAGAAACAAAAAAAAATTGTATAATCCTCACTAGACAATAGTTTGGCAAGGAAGAAAGCTTATACACTCTTTATTTAAAACATCCCAATAAGGCATTTTGCTTGATATCCAATGGAATTCAAACATATCTCCACCATTTTTCTCCAATCTCCAGCTATAGATATCTATTTTTGAACTCAGCCTGAGAAACAAGGCATTCTCCAGGAAAAAGGTACGTTAGTTCTTTAACATTTTATCTACTTGACCTCCATTGGATTTCATCCTTTTTTTCTCCATTTTAGTACATTAGTTGAACAATATTTTCTCAGTGAGATCTCCATTTATTCTCAATTTTGATATCGTTTTGAATTTCAATTTGATTCTCCATTTTAGTTCATTGGTTTTCGAACATTGTTTCAGTTTTTCGTTCGAACTATAAACTATAAACAATAAACTATAAACTATAAACTATAAACTATAAACTTTAAACTATAAACTATAAACTCTAAACTATAAACTATAAACTATAAACTATAAACTATAAACTATAAACTATAAACTATAAACTATAAACTATAATCTATAAACTATAAACTCTAAACTCTAAACTATAAACTGTAAACTATAAACTACAAACTATTAACAATAAACTATAAACTATAAACTATAAACTATAAACTATAAACTATAAACTATAAACTATAAACTATAAACTATAAACTATAAACTATAAACTATAAACTATAAACTATAAACTATAAACTATAAACTATAAACTATAAACTATAAACTATAAACTATAAACTATAAACTATAAACTATAAACTATAAACTATAAACTATAAACTATAAACTATAAACTATAAACTATAAACTATAAACTATAAACTATAAACTATAAACTATAAACTATAAACTATAAACTATAAACTATAAACTATAAACTATAAACTATAAACTATAAACTATAAACTATAAACTATAAACTATAAACTATAAACTATAAACTATAAACTATAAACTATAAACTATAAACTATAAACTATAAACTATAAACTATAAACTATAAACTATAAACTATAAACTATAATCTATAAACTATAAACTATAAACTATAAACTATAAACTATAAACTATAAACTATAAACTATAAACTATAAACTATAAACTATAAACTATAAACTATAAACTATAAACTATAAACTATAAACTATAAACTATAAACTATAAACTTTTCCTAGAAAACTGGTTCCACAGTGAACTAGATGAACTCTCAAAATCGTCGGTCTACCGAATACTCAGCTTTATAAATAGCTCCAACTGGTTCAGATAGAGTGGAAAATAATTAACCCCTGGTATCACAACGGGCCTAATTGGCGTAAGTGTGTCTCATAAGAGACAGCCGCGCCAACCTAACCCAACCTAGCTCTTACATTATTTTTGCTTTTTTTTTAGAATATATTGGAATTGTTCACGGGTGATACAAAATATTTTATTTTATTATTGTTTTTAGTGTTTTATTTAGTGTTTATATTTAAGACTAAGACCGTTATTGAGAAACAAATCGGTCTTTACAAAATGCGTCTACAACACACAACATTGAATGTGGTTCGAACACTGATCCACTTTATTATTTCATAGGATTATTTATAGTACATATTTTTTTTTGACGTAGAATACGTCATTCTCGGAGGTAAGTAGGGTGGTTGATAGTGATCAGATGTCGGTATTTAGGTCACAATTTGAGCCTTTGGTGTGCCTAAAGTACTGATCGTACAATGTTGATGTTAGCACTTGTTGGTCTGATCCTCACTGGGAGAAAAAGAAACTTATATAAATTTTACACAATTACATGAAATATAAAGCCTACATTTGATGTTTTTGTTTGCTTAAGTCTGCTACCTATTTATCGAGAGTTTCCGGTTTTATCGACAAAACCATAAAATTTGTATGGGAGCTCCCCTAAGGAGTGGTCGGAGGGAATAGAAGTCCAAGACAAAAATGTTCCTTTTACAAAAGTAATGGGGGTCAGTGATACATATTAACCCTCTACGGCACTCTCTTAAAGGTCATATGCTCAGGTGTATGGAATAAATATACAAAAGCCATAAAATTTGTATGGGAGCCACCTAAGGAGTGGTCAGAGAGAATAGGTGTCAAAGGCAAAAATATTCCTTTTGCAAAAGTAATGGGAGTCGGCGATACATATTAACCCTCTCCGGCACTCTTTTAAAGGTCATATGCTCAGGTGTATGGAATAAATATATTGCTAAATATTTTTTAAAAAAGATGTCATCAAAAGCGAATTGAATAATTCTACGTCTTGTGTTACGACATAGTCGAAACTACTGTATCTTTTTGTATATGCTTGAAATTCATATAAATTTTGTTAAATATACTAAGTTGGTTTTAATTGTCATTTTTGTGTAACTCAAGAACTGCGATCCTCGCACTCAAATTAACTTCATAGAAATTAATGAGCTGCACAGTCATTGTCAGAAGAATTTGAGTACCTACCTGCAGAGTCACCTAATGGAATGCTTGAACACTTCAAAAGATAACAGAATCCTTTATTTAAAGGAGAGGCGGAAATTGTGTGCTCCTTGAATGGAACAGCCTCATAAACGTTGTCATTATAAAAAGGATCACATTTAAATTTATTATTGCGTTTATTATGTAATCATGCCATGCTACCAAGGGAAACAAAAAACAACAACAAAAACAACAACAACAATAACTACAACGACAGCAATATTTGAAGATGTCATTAGATAAACAGAGTATTTAACCTGGAGCACCAGGAGCAGAAAACAAGCGCTAAACAGCCATGAATTGTTTGTTGTTCTTACATTTTTGCTGTTTTATTATTTTTATTTTTTTTTTTTTTTTGTTTACTTTTGCTTCCGTCTCATTCAAAGGTTTTCAGAATAGAACCTCAAATTCCATCAAGTTTTATTCTCACTTAGGACCACTTGCTTTCATCTTTCTTTGAAATTCTGTTCTAAAGTTCTACGGAAAACTCAAAAAACATCAGCCAAGATGTTTTGTTGTCGCGTTGCTTGTTGAAATTGGCAACATTTCCTTATTTTACGACTATACATTTTGTTTTTGCTTCTTTGAACACAAAAAAGCACAAAAGTTAATGGCCACACTGACAATAGTAGCGGCAACGGCAACGGCAACAACGACAGCAACAGCAACACATTGTTGCCAACACCCAGCAACGTCAATGAGATGCACGAAAAAAAAAATTAACCAACAAAAACAAAGCATATAGAACGTTGTTAAAGTGTACATGAGCTGTTGCTGTTAATATTCCTGTTTTTGTTGTTGTTTTTGCTGTTGTTGTTGCTGTTGTTGTTGTTGTTGTTGTCTGAATTTCCATTTGCTTTCAATTTCGCGCAACATATCCTTGACTGATATTGCGGCCATTCTACCATATTTACGTATTTCCGGTTTGCATATTCAACGAAATGATTATCATTATTATTATTATTATTATTGCAACCGGAAGTGCTTGACATTCAGTAAGAAGTTGAAGTGTGTGGCACACAAAGCTGCCAAAGTTAAATGAAAGTTCAACAAAAACTCGAATAATTCCATACACTGCGAAAGACTCGGAAAGTTTTTCTGAATGAACTACTGCATTCATAGTAGAGGCTGTACTTTTGCTTTATCAGACATTCCGTTAGGTTATCATATTTGCAGATTATACGTATATTCAATTCATTTAAAAAATTCATCGAATGTTGTTGATGGACAAACAAATATTTTTTATGAAATCAGAGTTAAAAGTTGAATTCTTATGAATTTTTTTAATTTAAAGAAAGATTATATAAAAAAAAAAATTAAATAAAGAAAAATGAAAGTTCATTCCAAGTTCAACAGTTTCCAAGAAATCTTTTATATACGATAAATATATAAAAAAACACAGGGATGTGTACATTTTTTTTTAACACTTCCAATAAAGACCCTTGATTCTAAAGAGATGAAACTTTGGGTGGTTGTTATCTAAGTGACAGAATGTGTTTATACGATAAATGGAAGGAATTTAAAATGTTGGGCAGGCATGGTACTTCTTATAAAACTCTATTTCGAAACCTTCTCACGTTTTATTTAGATATGGAAGCACATAGTCTTCAAAATTTAAAATATTTTAGATTAAATAAGTATTTATTAAAGACTTCAAACATTTCATTTTTCAATATGAGCAATAATATACATACAAAAAAAAAATACACGGCAGTTTCGACTATATCGTAACACAAGACGTAGAATTAACCCTGCAGTAGTCGCGCGGATTACATATGTAATCCAGTCATGCAAAATTATGAATTTCACAATTTTCTGCAACCGATATTCATTGATTTTACGTACTATAAGAATTATGTTTATGTTGTTTTTTTAAATAAATATAATATAAAATAAAGTAATTATAAAAATTAAAATAAATAACTAAGCATTTTCAAATTGCCATCTCTTATTTTAAACTTTAAAACACGGATTACATATGTAATCCGCGCGACCACTCTCGTCACATTTAGGTACGCGACTACTGCAGGGTTAAATAAAAATAATACTTAGTTAATAACACTCAAGTTATATATTTCTTATTGAAACTAACACCCATATTCTGGCGTTAAAGTGACCGTGACAAAATCGTGACAAAGTGTGGGGAATGACAGACCAAAAAAGTTCAATTTGTCATTGACAGCAGTCATCACATACAAAGCACATGACAAGCGAAATTCTTAAAACCTTTTTATTTGTAAAATCTTCAAAACTATAAATAAAAAAAAAAAAATAAATAACTGGCCATTTCAGCCCTTGAAAGGACTTTGACCTAGCTTCTTATGATCAATTGTGTTGTGCGTGTTATTAAGTTTGTACACAATTGACCGAGAACCGGACCTACATGCTTAACGCCGACTCCGAACGGCGATGAACGGAATGTCTCGTTCTCAAGAAGCTTTACATGGCATTTTGATTACTCTCTGAGGTTTGCCATTGTCTGCAGAGAGGTGGCGGCCGTACAGAAAAATTATTTTAATGCAAATAATTTTCTGTCGCTGCTGGGGTTCGAACCTGGGTCTCCAAAGTTCGTTGACATAGCGGCCACGCACTTTAACCAACTACGCCACGGTCGCCACTTCAAAACTATAAATTGTTTAATTGTGGAAAAAAATCAAAAAATAAATAAATTAAAATTGGCAGAATAAATAATAGTACAGGATGGGCCATATAGTGATTTATTTTTTAATAGTAGGTTATTTTGACACTGAGAGTTGTTTCCCGCTCGAAATCTTGACATCAAGTCAGTATCATACCTCCGCGGAAAGAAATGAGTCACTTTTCACTTAAAAAACGTTGGGAAATATTGGAAACTTATATCCAAAGTGAATGTTATGTATCCTACACGCAAAGAAATTGTTCGTTTACCGCAACTGAAAAATTCGGAAACTACACTTCGTTTGAGAGTTGTATTTGCCACAGGTGTCAACTTAAAAATACATCTTATATGTATATATATATATATATATATATCTACCGCAAGCTATTTCGGTCATTATTATTTATTACATTAATTATCTTTCCCCCCATGTCCTTCCGTCTTCCTACGAATTGCACTCATCGCATCTCTATTGCTATCTCCGTCCGCGTATTAAACAAATTACCAATTTGTTTATATTGTAACAATTTATCCAAAAATTAACTCTGAAGTATAAGCGTTGTGTTTATACAACGCAGGGAAAAACAAATTCTTCAATTGCTACAATTTAAAAATCACTCGCGATTATGACAAACGAAATTAATTTCCTACAACTAAATGACGCGTTTCTCTCAACTGACTATGTTTATAACAACTGATGAAATATTTGCAAATAACGATCCCAAGCACGACAAACGAAGTTCGTTTGCGGTAAATTTGCAATGACCATTTTATTTCTTTGCGTGTTAACAGTGCATTATTTGAAAATTAGTTTTGGTCGAAATGAAGCACCCTTCCCGTCTGCTGTACGCAAGTTTGTGCAAAAAGTTCGTGAGACTGGTATGCTAGTGGATAAGACTCATGGTTCCCGTCGTCGTACGGTGCGCACAGACGTGAATGTGCTGTCACGAACTGTTGTGCAGAACACGCCATCGATCTCAACAGCTCAACATTTCACGCACTAGCCTGTGGAGAATTCTGCACAAAGATCTCAGATTATTCGCTGACAAGTTCCAACCGACTCAGCAACTGAAGGCACACGGCCATCCGCTTCGTTATCGTTTCGCAGTTTGGGCCATAAATCAGCTTGAATAGGACAACGATTTTGGGCGAAAAATCATCTTTTCTGACGAGGCGCATTTTTATCTCGGCGGCTACGTTAACAAACAACATTGCCGCATCTGGGGTAGGTAAACCCGAGAGAGAGAAAGAGACTGACATTTTGGTGCGGATTGTATAGTGTCGGCATCGTTGGGCCATTTTTCTTCGAAAATGAGGCTGGGAACAACGTTTCTTTCAACAGTGGGCGTTACAGAGCCATGTTAACCGACTTTTTACTGAAATTGGTGACATGAATTTGGACGACCTCTGGTTCAGAAAAAAAACAGGTGCATCATTGGACACACGAGAGACGCGAAGCATTTTCACAATTTCATAGATTTGATAATTTGATGGCTTTTGGTCAGTTGTTAATTTTTCCTTGGCGCTATGAAAAAACAAAAAAAAAAAAACCATATACCAAGAACACAATAAACGATCGGGCAGTAAGTAGAATTGGTATTTTTTAAGCATTAAGCAACTCGAGAGTTTCGAAGTACATACGGACAGACAGATGGACATGGCTAAATCGACTCGGGTTGTGATGCTGATCAAGAATATGTACAATTTTCTATATCTACCACGCCTCCTTGTGGCGTCCGTGACGTAGTTGGTTAAAGTGCGTGGCCTCTATGTCAACGAACCTGGAGACCCGGGTTCGAACCCCAGCAGCTACAGAAAATTATTTGAATTAAAATAATTTTTCTATACGGCCGCCACCTCTCTGCAGACAATGGGAAAACTCAGAGAGTAATCAAAATGCCATGTAAAGCTTCTTGAGAACAAGGACATTCTGTTCATCGCCGTTCGGAGTCGGTGTTAAGCCTTGTAGGTCCGGTTCTCGGTCAATTGTTTACAAAAATTAATAACATAATTGATCATATGAAGCTAGGTCAAAGTCCTTTCAAGGGCTGAAATTACCAGTTATTTATTTTATTTATTTACCACGCCTCCTTATGGGCGTTAGAAACGGAGTGTAAAAATTAATATACCCCTTTTACGTTTTTGTATGGGAGCCCCCGTAAGGAGTGGTCGGATGGGATAGGTCCTCAGGGGCCTAATTTTCCTTTTGCAAAAGTAACTGGGGTCGGTCATACATTTTAATCCTCTCCGGCTTTCCCTTAAATCCCCCCTGTTTAGGTGTAGGGAATAAATATACAAAATCATTAAATTTGTATGGGAGCCCCCCTAAGGAGGGGTCATATAGGATAGGCTCCGAAGGGAAAAATGTTCCTTTTACAAAAGTAATGAAGGTCGGTCATACATATTAACCCTCTTCGGCCCTCCCTTAAAACCCTAAAAAAAAAAAACAAGTAAGCAATATGCAATAAAAGAACTCGTGGGCATGTTTTTATGACTCTGCTTGTAAGTATCAGCACATTTTCGATGCTTACCGCGTAAGCAACTTAATTTTTTAGTTACTTAATTCTTCAGCTGGCTAGCTGCTCTGAAATTGTAAATCAAACATTCAACAAGTTTGAGGCAACATTGTTGCTTAGAACGCAGAGAGAGCAACATATTTAATAAGCATGAACACTTGCTTGACTTACAGGTTGCTTATTTTTAAGCCTGGTAGTAACGACCTCTGATAGAAAGTAGAAGCAACATTTTTAGTACTCTTGTTTGGAAGCCGATACACACTCCTCAGTGGGAGTAAATAGTTATTGTAGGATATGAAGGATATTAGCCAATAAACGTTCCTTTAAATAGATTATTGTGATCTGCTTAATATTGAATCAGCGACATTTTGCAACGAAGGCTTATGGTTTGGTGATTAGAGCATGGAACTATAGATCGATGGGATATATAGGTTCAATTCCTAAACCGGGCAAGAAATTATTTTTATTTAATATTTTTTTGTTGCAATAAATGAAAAAAAAAAATATCAATTCCAAGAAAAAAGGTGTCGTTTTTGAGATTTGTCAGATTTGTTTTTTTTTTTGTTCTGGCATTCAGATTTTAAGATGGAAAAGTTGTTGTAATTCTATCTCGACTGCTGCAGGCGGGCGGTGTTGAAGTTCTTGGAGTTGGTGGCAGTTTTTTTGAGGCAAAAGTGGTTTAGACAAAGGCGGTAGAAACGACAACAGTGAAGACAACGGAGGTGAAGAGGAAAACGTTTCATCAATTACCAAATATATTTTCAACATAAGTCATTCGAAAATTTCAGATAGCGAAATAGTACCTCTACAGCTGGATCATAACCTTCCAAAGATTCAGTTTCTGGCGTTTGTTCTGGTGCTGCAACAGTTGCAATATCCTGCAAAAAAATAAGTGTAAACAGGTACAGGAATTGCTTAAAAAGTAACATTTTTTTCAATCGAAGTAATTACAACGGTCTGCAGTACTTGTTTATCGTATTCAGTAATTCCTGTGCCTTGTGGATCTCCACTAGTAAGCAGTCTCTCCCCCTGGCCTTACGTGTGCCAAAAACTACTTCCGTCCAGTTATTTGCCGTGCGTGTTGGTCCCCTCACGGAGTTGAGATAAACTCTTCCCACAATTCTGCCAACAATCGTGGCCTTTCTGCTGAATTTTTAGCAGCCTGCAGCTCGGCATGCTCCTTGCAAAATTGACCATAACTAAAACTGCAGTTGTACGATCGAACTTTTTGCGCGTGAATTATAAAAATGTCTAAAATTTGTAAAAATTAAAGAAATTATTAACTTATATTTTTTCGTTGAAATATTCTGTTTGTCTTCAATTTACATTTTTCACAATAACAATTGACACCAAGGGCGTAGGCAGGATGGAAGTTAGGGGGCGGCAAGACCTTACAAATTTCCTTTTACCATATCTTTCATATCTTTACCATATCTTTTTACCATATCTAGTTTCAAAGAAAAAGGAAAAACCACATATAAAAAGGATTAAAAAGAAATTACATATAGTAACTACTTTCAAAGCCATTGAGTCAATAAAAAATCTCATATTTAGGGGGGGCAACTGCCTCCCCCTTGAGGCAGGGCTACGCCCTTGATTGACACCAATTGCTATTCTGGGTAATTTAAAAAAGCTTCCTCGGTTTCAATTGTCACCAGGTGACAATTCGAAATATCACACGAATTTAACGTTATTTTATATTCGGTGTTTTGAAAGTCTTTCAAATCTTATAAATAGTTAAAAAATGGAAGAAGAGTTAGTGCTGCAGTATTTGCACACTTTCATACAAAAAAAAAATATTAGAAAGAATACGTCTGTTTAAAAACTTGCATTGACAGCACCGACCCGTTCAGAATGCCAGAAAGGACTTTTCAAGAAAATTACCATCTTCCGAGGCTATTTTGTCGGTTTTTGGAAAATTATAGAAAATTCGATCCCAAAACAATTCGATTATCTAAAGAAAATCTCGTTTTGAAAACGATCCGATTATTCAAAAAAATCTCGTTTCGAAAACGATACGATTATTTTAAAAATTTCGTTTTGAAAACGATACAATTATTAAAAAAATCTCGTTTCGAAAACAAAGTGTGAATTTCTTTCGCTCGCGGATTCGAAAACGAAAGAAGAATGAATTTCGTTTTCGAATTAAATTCACCAGATCTCGGTTTCACCTCGAATTTGAAACGAATCTGTTTGGTTTATTGGGTTAATTCCGTATCACGAAAAAGCACACTAGCGATAAGCAAGACACGAGCAGCAATCGGTTGTTGTATGAAAGAAAGTAGTGGTGATTGTTTCTTTTCTCTCATTCGTGCCTTGTGCCTAAGATATAGTGAAGACAACAACCTTTAAAATATAACACCCACAAACAACATCCTTTGGTTGGGAAACGAACGCATAACGCTTATTTAATTTTTATTCAACAAAGTTAACTAAAATAAATATATCTTCAAGAGAACTGTAGCAATTCATGATTTCTACAGATTTCTCACCGTGTAACTTGCATGTCATCATTGTATACTCTGTGTTGATCCACACTTTTCGTAGATTTTACTTAGCGCCTATAAGTATGCAAAAGCAATATTTCCTAGATGAATAAAAAGGCAAACAACAACTTTCTTCTTCTTTCGCAAGTAATTTATTCAAAAATATAGTGAAGGGCAAACAAAACGTGTTTCGTTGCCATTTTCTTACTGACTTGATATACATACAAGCAAAATGTATGTGTGCGTATGTGTGTGGAACAAAATGTACTACTGCGTATCTATTTATAGAATAGCTGGATATCAAAGGTTCTTGAGTTCACCTCAAGTACACGTCGATATGTCTCGTTCAGTGTAGGACAAATAGAATAAATTATAATAATAACAATAATAATAATAATAGAATTTATGGGCTGAGGAGAGGGCGATGGGGTGGAGGGTGGAGGATTGGTTTACGCTGCAGAATAATGAAAAATATGCGTGTGTTTTTGCATGGCTGGAGGAAGCTACGAGTGCTTACAAATTTACGTCACATGGCCATAACGAAACCTCGACCAAACGTTCAAATAGTGTTTATGTAACGTTTGTTATGCATATAAATGCTGATTTGTTTTTAGGTTGTTGTTACGCTCAGAGGCAGATGGTAGGTCACGTTGTCGTTCCTTATATTAGAAGAATGGGATTATTTGTTCACATTGGCTGGATGATTGGCAGTTTCGATTTATAAGATATATACACAAGAGATGTCTTTTAAGTCTTGCGCCTTAGCTACACTAAACATCGCCAGATAAATTTTGACAGTTCCATTTGAAAATTTTCGTTTTCTAGCATTAACGTGCTTACAACCTTTTGGTGTATGTGCGCTTATTGTGTTATTTACAGTGGTTTGAAATTGTATTTCAACAAAAAATTAAACTAACACGTGAACATTTTCGGGTGATGATTTTTTACGATTTCCGATGTGAATTGACAAGAAAATAATGCATTGATCAACCACACCCAGCGATTGTAAAACGCTGGTTCAATGAGTTCGAGCGTAGTTTTCAGTCTCTCCAAGACGAATTTCGTGAAGGTCGTGCAAGAATGGCTGTTGTAGCAGAAAGCATCGATGCTGTGCGTGAACAGCTCGAAGCAAACCGGCATGTGACATACTTTGCGATGGAGTCATCCCTTGGCATTAGTGAGGCGAACATACATTCGATTTAACAAGAGTATTTAGGTGCCAGGAAGATTGTTCTCGTTAGATATCCCATAATTTGACAGCTTAAAAAAAAGACTAGTGTCGATTGGTGCAAGGAAAAGCTCAAAAACTACAGCGGGAGTGTTTCGAAACAAGTCCAGTTACATCATCACACGTAACGAATCATGCATCTACGCTTATCAGCCCGAAACAAAGCAGCAATCCGCTGTTTGGGTCTTTCAAAGTAAGAATAACCCGACAAAAGTTGTCCGCGGACGGAGCACATCCCAGCAAATGGTTACCAGTTTTTTTCAGAAAAACCGATCATGTCCGAATTGTACCACTTGAGCAGTGGAACGCGTTATGTCTGTCAAAAATAAACTTCCGGTTAACGTTTTCGGCTTTAAGTAGGACCTCAGTGGAGTAGGCTTGAGTGGATCACACTGAAAAGTCATACACATACTACTGATGACTTAGTGTAGCGGCCAACGAAACAGTCTGTCTAGTCTGCTGTGTGATTTGCTCTATACCAGTGGTGCTCACCAAGAATGATAGAATAGAAGAGTATGCCATGCGCAGGTTTTGCCGTAAGGTGACGTCATTGGACCATAAAATAACATTTATCACTTTATGTAAGAGTTGCCATCACTTTCTGCACAGAAATTATTTATAAAGAACTTTATCCACTCCAAATAAGTATTGAATTTTTCAAGATTTTTTTAAAGAATATAATCACGTTCCCCTTTTTCTTACATTTTACTTTTATTTCATACATAAAAATGTTTTTATATTTCAAAAAATAATATTTATAAAAAAAAAATTAAAAAATTGAATGAGAGATGCCAACCATTCTTTTTGACACTTCGCAAGACAAAATTTCATCGGATGTTTACAAAAAATATTAATTTTGCGTTTTTTTAAAGAAAAAAGCCTTTGAAGCCTTTAAGATTTAAAAATAATTAATTAAAAAAGTTCAAGTGAAGCCAATTGAAGTGTTTAAGTGCCGATTTGCAATATATTCGAAGCCAAACCAACAGAAAAAAAAAAAACATAAACATGAGATGTGCAGTGGGCAAATGTACGCAAAGCAGCAGTAAAAAATCAAGTAAGAAGAATGACTAACAATAATTTTTTTGCAATTCAGGAACTAAATAATATGTGTTTATTTAATTAATATAGATAACAAAAAAAGGTACACTTTTACCGTTTCCCAAAAGATGAGAAAAAAAACTTTTTAACAAAATCAAACAGACTTCAAAATCACTACAAAGTAAAAAATAATTTTAAATAACTTTTCTCATTAACTTCTTGGTCATATTTTAAAAGCTATTTATATGTATTCTAATACTGGAAATCTTATCATTTTCATTTTTTCTATTTTGTTGTATTATCATCAGTATATTAATTGCTTTATGCACATAAAAGCTTTGAAGTCGGCGCTTATCTTACTATGTCGAAATCTTTTTATTTTAATTTTTTCTAATTTATTTTATCATAAAAATATTAACTTTATGAATATAAAAGCTTCTTAGCGATTTTTTTTCTTTCAGTTGGAAATTTTTAAGTACGCTGAATGTAGGCAATGTGTTCCATGCATTATTTGTGCAGCTGTTACATACTATGTCATAGTCAATATGAGCTTTACAAGCTCACCCAAACCATTTTAGTGAGAAATTTAATGTGTACAAAGTTTTTAAATTACTACAGTGTCAA
This sequence comes from Pherbina coryleti, assembly GCA_943735915.1. Taxonomy (NCBI): domain Eukaryota; kingdom Metazoa; phylum Arthropoda; class Insecta; order Diptera; family Sciomyzidae; genus Pherbina; species Pherbina coryleti. The sequence continues at coordinate 47,376,559 of OX030949.1, read as the reverse complement.
TAAGGCACCAAACAGTGCACGGATGGTAAAAGATCATGATTGTGTGTCAAAGATGAGCGCCGACTTCAAAGCATTTATGCTCATAAAGCAATTAATATATTGATGATAATAAAACAAAATAGAAAAATGAAAATGATAAGAATTCCAATATTAGAATACATATAAATAGCTTTTAAAATATGACCAAGAAATTAATGGGAAGTTATTTAAAATTATTTTTACTTTGTAGTGATTTTGAAGTCGGTTTTGTTTTTTGTTAAAAAGTTTTTATTTCTTCCTTTTTAAAGAATATGAAATATTTTATGGAAAATTGAGGAAAATCTCAAACATGAAACTTTGTTCTTAAAAAATTTGTTTTATTAATTCCTGAAGGTTTGTTGAGTATTTTCTATTACTGTTTCTTTACAATTTTTAGTGCCACGCCCTTTATCTAATCCCGCCCACTTTATTTACCGTACCTTATAATGATTCTACCTAGCCCTATGCCAAATTTCAGTTTCCAAGTATCAATATTAACCGTAATATAGTACTTTCCTTAAAGTGCCACACCCTGTGTACAATCCCGCTCACTTTTTTAATGACTCTACCTACCCACCTACCTGCATACCAAATATTAGTATGCTAGTGTCAATATTAACTAAGATATAGTATTTTTATAATATTGACACGGCCCTTTGTTGAATAACGCCCACTTTTTTTGCTGTAATTTGTAGCAACTGTACCTACCCATGTACTGAATTTTAGCACCCTAGTGTCAATATTATTCAATATATAGTGTGTTTCTAATATTGACACACCCATTTGTCGAATAACGCCCACTTTATTTACAGTAATTTTTAAAAATTGTGTCTACCCCTGTACTAAATTTCAGTACCCTAGTGTCGATACTATTCGAGATACAGTGTTTTTCCAATATTGCCACACCCCTTTGTCAAATAACGCGCACTTTATTGACTGTAATTAACCATGCCTACCCATGCACTAAATTTCAGCACCCTAGTGTCAATATTATTCGATATATAGTGTGTTTCTAATATTGCCACACCCCTTTGTCGAAAAACGCCCACTTTATTTACAGTAATTTTTAGAAATTGTGTCTACCCCTGTACTTTATTTCAGCACCCTAGTGTCAATACTATTTGAGATAGAGTGTTTTTTTAATATGACCACACCCCTTTGTCAAATAACGCCCACTTTATTGACCGTAATTTGTATTAATTGTGCCTACCCCAGTATTTTTACTGTAAATTTCAGTACCCTAGCGTCAATATTAACTGAAATACAGTGTATTTATTATATTGTCACGCCCCTTTGTCGAATATCGCCCACTTTTTTAAAAAGGACCTCCGCGTTCATGGTATCTATCTGTGGACAAAAAAATTACGGAAATCGGGCAAGTGCTTTAGGAGTTATCGATGTACATACATTTAAAAAAAAAAAAAAAAAAAGCGGACAAACCAACGAACTTGAGAACCTCCTCCTTTTTGAAGTCGGTTAAAAAGAAAGCTTTGAGTAGATTTTTGCAACCGACCAAGCACAGAAAAAGTACGAAGAAAAAGTTTCGAAAGAAACTTAAAATTCGAAATTTGTAAGTTAGCACTAAGTTTATTTTGAAGATATTAACTTTTGCGGCTGTATTCATAAAAAATTATGAACCTCTTATAAGGCCGTTAAAAATCTCTTTTGTATAATTTATAAATGAGAGAATTTTAAAAATGGATGAAACCTTCAATAAACCCTCAATAAAGCATTTTTAAATTTTTTTTGTTTTCATCTGAGCACAAATTATGTCAAAAGTATATCAAATTGTTTTAAAATATATCAAAAACAAAGAAAATTTCAAAAAATTTTTTGAAAATGTTTGTTTTTGGAAATGTTTGGATTTTTAAAAATGGTTGAAACGTTCTATAAACCCCTCATAAGGCATATTTAAAATAATTTGCTCTCATTTGAGCACAAATTTTGTCAAAAATAATTAAAAATTTTTAAAAAATTTGTGAAGTCCAAAGGCGGACTTCACGACCACCCTAATCGCCAAGAGTTTAAGGCCCCTATTAGGTACGACAACTCAACTTAAGTTGACTTGACTTAAGACACCTCAACTGAACTTTTTTGCCATATTACGCATAACATACATTTTCAATTGAGATGTGGTGTAAAATTGCTGTTTCTATTGGAGCATGATTACACCGAAATTTTGACATTTTCGTTGAAATGAATCAGCTGTTCGCATTAATTTCAATTTTTGTGTATATGTATTTTGTTCACAAGTAATAAAGCAAGGAAATAATAGTATAGAGTAATAGAGTGGCAAGACATTTTGCAGTAATGCCAGCAGTCTGAGTTCAATCCTCGCATGTGACAAAGAATAAAATTTTCTCGCTTTGCTTTTATCTATTTGTTTTTTTTTTTAACACAGCGCTCCTTGGACTAACACATAAAAGAGCTTTTTGAACTATTTATTGAAGTGCTTTTTAAACGATTTTTTAGTTGCATTTAAGAAGCGCATAACAAAATGTGTATAAAAATATGAGCTCCACAACTCTGAACTCTGAAAAGTGCATTCTCAAAGTAAGCGCATAAAATGCGCTGTTTCTACTAAAATAATATATACATCATATGGATAATAATATATGCATACACATATTATTTTTTGGTGTTTTATAACATATGTATTTATACTTTATTTTACTTACGTATTTTTATCCATTTTCACTCAATTAACAAAAAATAATAAACAAATAAAAAGTTTGTATGAAAAAGACGCTATACAACTAGCTCAAAGCAGATGTAAGTTTTTGACAGTTTTTACACTCGACACAGAGTTGCATTGTTAAACCTAATACCACAAAAAATACATACACATCTCTGAGATACATACTTGTCAGTCGATAGACACGTATGTACCTCAAATGTGTAATAGACAATACAAATTTACAAATTACACACTCAACTTAAGTTGAGTTGTCGTACCTAATAGGGGCCTAAATACAGGCTTCGATCATACATCTTGGGATACAACGAAGGCGTTCTAAGTTCTAATGCAAATGTCGAGGTCGACCGTACACCTGATTTAGAAGATGTACATTGTTCTTTTACAGGTACAATTTATAATCGTATTTTAAAAGAACAATATTATCTTTTTTATGGAAAAATTGGCTGGCTACATTTGCCAAAAATTGAAAAGCGAGCATCCAGCTATTGCTTTAGTGGACAGTGGCTTTACATAGGTCAACCAAGGTGGTCTAAGCAAACCTTCCAATAGCTTAATCAAAATACTCCACTTTTGTGATGCAGTTTTTAATAAACTAAACGGGGACCAATTACTTCTGACAATTGATTATTTAAAAAAACACTTAAATGAATCTGAAAACATCGACGGCAATAAAAAAGTACAAAATTGTTTTTTAAATGCCGCATGTTCTCCGCATGAGAATTCTTAATACAAAAATTGCTGACAATAATATAAAAAGGAAGAAAATTTAATAAAATAAAAACATAAATCAAAGTTTGTTTTACTGTTCTTTGTAAATAAAAGAAGCAATCGAATAAAGGATCAATATTATATAAAAATTCTTCTAATTGCCTTTTTTCTTTAATTCCTTAATTAATTTTCTACATAAAGAGCTATTTCATTTTTTAGAGGAAAGAATGAAATTGTCCCACTGTCATGTTTACATAAAATTTCCATACAAATTATGAGTTTGACAACTGAAAATTATTAGCCAATAGTAACACTTATTGCGTGACGTCATTGGACCGACATGCGCAGAGAGTTTCAATTTTGTTTGCGCATTGGCATAATCTGTATTCTATCATTCTTGGTGCTCACTACATGGTTTCCCATAACCCGCGGGCATCGTCTGTTGTTGAGCTTTTGCACACGAAGTATCAATCGGCTCGCTGTGTTTGTACACTGCGTAAAAGTTTATTTTTTCTGCTGTGCTTTATAGCTGAATTTCAATACTGCGTTAGGTCGGTCGGCCTTTGACCGTACTTTGGTCTCCGTTGTAAAAACTTTACGATATAAGCTGTCAAAACGGACGACCTCAAACTTTGCAAAATTAAATGTTGCGTTGACAGATCGTGCGTCTATCATTTTGGTGATGCCAATAAAAGCAGCTATACTAAAAATCCCACTAAACGTCCCTTTTTCCGAAATCATGAAATTATAATTTTAATCAATAAAAAATTAAAAGATATTGTCATAAAATCATTAAGAACCATAAAACCAACTTTAGAAAGCTAAGATATTTTTATTAAATGTAATATAATCTGCGAAATAATGAAAAATGTCACATATAAATGTGAAAATTCGGACTAGAAGCTTCAAAGTAAATGAACGCTTTCCAATTTATAGCATGTTCACATTGAGCTAAAATTAAGTAATTTCGTAAGATAATTTCGAAATTGTAGAAAAGTGTTCACACTGTGTTTTGACAATTTTGTTTGACGTTTAATTTTTTTTTCTGTCAATTAAATATTATCATGTATAATTTTTGAACACAATACAGCAGCATGAATCCAGAGGAAATTTCAAGAATTTTGAACCATATTGAACACCAGAGGGCGCTGTAGTACAATTCTTTATGCGATTAGAATGAAAATTGGTATATTGTGGTTTTGAGGTACGGTGAGTATTTTGGCGCTATCTTCTTTGATCCAACTTGGACACCAGTTGGTGCTGTAGTACAAACTTTTTACAAAATCGCCTAAAACTACAATATGCCTACCATAGGCGTAGAAAGATATCACCAAGCGATACTCCATTGTGAGTTTCAATGTTGTGCGACTTTAATTTTCATGTATGGGCGGAGCCACACACCCTTGACCAATTCCTGTCCAAATTTTTTAGTAGAAATGCATCACCAAATAGTAATTCTATTCTAAAATTCAACGTTTTGTGACTTACTTTCATAGCCTATTCGATATCAAAAATTGTAATTGTATGGGCGGAGCCACACCCCCTTGTACAATGCCCGTCTCGGTTTTCTAGTAGATGGGTATTACCAAGTGGCAACTCCATACCGAATTTCATTATTATGCGGCATTTAACTCCGAAGCTATTTGATACCATAAGTTTGACTTATATGGGCGGTGCCATGCCCCCTTGTCCAATGCTCGCTGAATCACTTGTAATTAGTGAGTACTTGGGTACAACTTTACAAAAACAAAGTGAACGGCATTTGCCAATCTACCTTACCACAACATTCCTTTGTGTGTTATATTATTCAAACAATGATATTAAGGGTATTCGTCCTCAACCAACCTCATTAAAATATCTAATTGACCAATATATAAGTTTGCCATTTTGCATGAATACCCTTATAATATTATTTATAATATACTAAAAAATGCATAAATTTTAATATGAAATACAATTGAATAATATAAATATCATGCTAAATTCATCAAAATCATTTTTATACTACTTAAGCAGCATGTTAATTTAAAAAATTTGATCAATTTAAAAAAACTCGCATCAAAATATAAATTCCCACGATAATCCTATGAAAATCTGAGTTTTCCATCGGAATCCAAGAATACCCACATTTTAGCATTGCTCAACGAAAATGCAACCCAGCGTTAATATGGAATGTCAAAAGCACGACCTAGCTTGAGCATGTCGCTACTCATAGCGTTGATCGTACGTCACCCCCTCAAATTCATATTTACGGGATGAGGTCGACGCAATGCATGAGGTCATATTTTGTGTTGCTTCATAAGAACCCATTGTTTCTAGTCGAGCTGTCAAAGGCCGACCGACCTAACGCAGTATTGTAATTCAGCCATTAAATTTCAAGTCAGTATGCTTTGAGCGTTCATGTGGTATGGCAGTCGCTCTCTGTTTTATTTATGAATATACGTAAATATATTGCAATGTTTCAGAAAAAGCATTAATTCATTTTTGCTTGATGTTTTCTATGTTAAAATAGAAAAAACCGAACGCAAAAATAAAAAAAAATAATTATTATATTGAAAATCCAACACTCGACAAGGGTTCCTTGCACCAAATGTTGTAAGAGCTTTTAACAGTTTCTTGTTTCAGTGTAAAGCTGTGCACTCGGAAAGCTTTCTTTGTTGTTGTTTGAACCGTGCGTTGAGCACCACTGCTCTATACAGAGCCATTGTTGTTGGTTGTTGCCTTCATTGTCTTCATGTTGTCTTTTTGTCAACATACTTGGCGAAAAGCTCAAATTTATTTTCAATTTAAAAAATGAAAGCTCACATTAAAAAGAAAACAAAAACAAAATTTTTTTTTAATTTATTAGTTATTTTTAAGTTCTTTTTATTTTTTTACTTCACACTTCATTTTACTGCACACAACTTATAACTTCTAACTTCACTACTTTAATATATTTCGTTAAAGGTGTTGAAAAACTCATGTCCTGTTCCCCTTTTTTATGATATGAATGAGTTTTTCCCATTCCAAACACATCACTTTAAAAAAAAAAATTCCTCATGCCACTCACGTTGTTCAATTTTGCCAACGTCATGACTGAAGCTCTTTGCAACCAACTCATGCTAAAGGATTTTCACGATTTTCCATGACATGATTTATGTATGCATCCTTTTTTCACCGAAAAAAATCTACCTTTTTGACTTGCAAATATTTTAGATTAAACGTTTTGAAATGCAAAATATTTACTGTATAGGTAGGTAATATTGTTAGATGCACGCTGAAGTCGACCGACCGTCATGCTGTCAGCTGGAAATCAAGCTGAGTCAGTTGTTGGCCATATGGGTCAAACAATCAACCACGACGCCATTGATGCCAGATCATGAAAGCTGGCCTCAGCGACTGTTCAAAATAAGTGACCACTTGAGCTCTGTAGCAGTAGCATACTTGCTAAATTTTCTATGTCATTGATTTGCGTGTCGCTTTGTTGTTGTTGCTATTTCGGTTCTATTTTATTTCCTTGTAAAGAGCTGTCGAAATGTCCTTTCAATGCCATGACTTGGACTGCAGGCATTCTGCCACTTTTTTTTTTTGTTTCTTTTTCTTTCTCAATATTTTTCGCTTCAGCCACAAAATGTTGGAATTTACTTAAATTTCTTAACGCTTGATGAAGTTTTCTAACTTTTGATCATTGAACAAATTCAAAATTAAATTGTTGAACTGTTCGTGTATGAATTTCAAAAATTCGATGCATTCATTGAAATGAAATGAAAACGAAATTGAATTGAATGTTTAAATTGAATTCTTGGAAACATTTGTTGTGAGCTTTTTTTGTTAAATTTTCCGAAGGAGACCCTTGAAATGCGCCTACCTCCAACTTCAAGTGACAGCTCAGCTTTTGTTTGGGCGGCAACAGTTGTTCCGAAGTGTACTAAGAAAATGACCAAAGTCTTTGTGAGAATTTCAATAAATTTCTTTCTTATGTTAAAAGATAAATTTTTAAATTCAAATATCAACCAAGATTAAAAAATTCAAACTTTGACTTACCTACATTAAAATGCGAGTCGAGCATAAAAAGTTGCCTACAAAAAACTTGGAACTTGAAAGTTTTCCTTGCTGGTAGTAGATACTAGTTGGAGGCTGTGTTGATGTTGGTGTTGGTATTGGCTGCGTCTGATGCAAACATGCTGACACAATTTCAAGCACGAATTTCTTGACTTTTTCAAGAGAGGCAACAAAAAACAAACATTTTTTTTGTTTTTTTTTTTGTGCAGTTTAGACAATTTATAAGTTCTTCAATGCAGTGCACGATTTCTCAAACATCTTCAAAACACACAAGCGCACGCACACGAATACGCACATGCTAAAAGCATAGCGCAAGGACATGCACGGTTTTTGAGAGAAGACAAAATGTACCAGTCAGCAGCATGCAAAATTAGAATTTAAAAGTTTACTTTAAGCTTCAAAAATTATTTAAGCTTTCTTCATGCATGACCTTTATGATCTTATTGTTGGTCTTTTTGTTTTTGTTATGATAGGCATATTTCAGCCATTGAAGCAACTCAATACTAAATTCTTTCAATGACAGCTTGTGACATTTGCTGCCAGTTCTTAAATTTGACTTTTAAAGTTGGTCCAATTGTTTGGCGCTTTTTTTTTATTCAAGCTGTCTGCTTGAACTTCGTCATTCTGCTCTGAACTTTGTGGGACTCTGTTGTTGCCTTGTCTAAACTAGGCAAATTATTCAATGCAATGTTTGCAGTAGCTCGAACTTGTCGTTCCTCCAGAGTTTCTAAGGACACATAACTTTTGAACTTGTCCAAAAGTTTTCATTAGTAACTTTATGAAGGAAACAAAAATATTTTTCATTTCAATAATGCAATAATAGATGATGTTTACGAATTAGCTTCAAATAACAAAGTATTTTTCTCATACAATTTAAATATTCTCTTAACAAGTTAATATTTTTTATCATTTCCTTCTTAAACAGAGATTTTTTGTGGAATGTGTTGAATATACCTTTTCTGTCAAGATCATAGTTGCATGGGAAATTTCTTACTTGTAGAAAATTTTAATTGATTTTCTGGATTTTTTTAAGACTTGTGGGATTTTTTCCGATACATTTAGTTTTTTTTTTTTTTTTTTTTTGTTGCTGATGAATATTTCATTCAGTTTTGGATAATTTTTTATGTGGGAGACTTTCTTTTGGGCAATATTTCATATTTTGTTTTTTTTTCGGCGAAAAAAATTATCTTAGTTCAGGCGATAGCCACATCAACAAGGATTAGTTTGGTTCTTTTTCCCCTCAAATGTTCCAGACTGGATATATAATGCGTCAAGTTTTTGGCATTTTTTAAAAAAAAACATCAAACAACGTCAAAAACCGCTTCAAAAATTCTGAAAAAATTTGTTTGTATTTCTTAAATGTTAATAAAAAACGATGACCCCAATATCTCTGCTGTAATCGTCATCACATCCACTAAGGGAAATAACGCGTATTAACATTATCCACGCCTGTGTATACATTTTATTTAAATATTTACCTGGATAAATTAAATATTTTCCTTACAACACGTTTTTTTCCCGTATTAAAATTTTATTTATACCACCAAGAAGCAGCTACAGCATCGCACTCTGTTCCTCCAGCTTATTTCTTGCAGTTGCAGGTTTCTTATAGTTCTCGTTTAGTTTTTGTTGCAATGGTAATATAGCCTGGACGTTTGGCCAAGATGATTTGTGAGTGCGTAATGAAATTATGTAGGGTGGAGTCACAACTCGATATTTTCTCACGAATGTCTTGCACCGATTGTCATTTACTTGCATATTTTGCTTCTTATTTTCTATCTTACTTTTTCTTTCTCTAGTTAATACTATTTTTGACATTTCATGCCATTATATTGCTCCAACTGTCAAAAATAGTATAAATTAGAGAAAGAAAAAATTAAAAAAGAGAATAAATAATACAGGCAAATGGCATTTGACGACGCGGCTCATGAGAAAATATCCAATTGTCAAGGCTACCTTGTATCATGGTTGGTGCAATATGAAGAAAATAATAATATAAAACCATTAATAACATAATATAATAATAATATGTTATTAATTATTATTAATAATAATAACTGGCCATTTCAGCGCTTGAAAGGACTTTGACCTAGCTTCTTATGATCAATTGTTTTGTGCGTTCATAAGTGCGTTCAAACCGGACCTACATATTTAACGCCGATTCCGAACGGCGATGAACGGAATTTTCTTGTTCTCAAGAAGTTTTACATGGCATTTTGATTACTTTCTGAGCTTTGCCATTGTCTGCAGAGAGGTGGCGGTCGTACAGAAAAATTATTTTAATTCAAATAATTTTCTGTCGCTGCTGGGGTTCGAACCCGGGTCTCCAGGTTCGTTGACATAGAGGCCACGCACTTTAACTAACTACACCACGGACGCCAAATATGTTGTTTTTTTTTAATTCAATATTTTTATAAAAATTTTCTTTAAATGCGATAGTTTTATTTTCAAATAGTAAATATTTTAAAGATATTTTAAAAAAATTCGTACTTAAATATAAAATTAATGTAACTATATTCAATTTGTCTAAGTGCAAAACAAAAGCAACATAATTAATATTTGCTGTAAGACCCGTTATTCTTGATTACCGCTGCACATCTGCGCGGCATCGACTCTATTAAATTAGATATAGTGGTATTAGGTATTTGTTCCCAATTAAGTTTCAAGGCTTCATATAATGCAGTCTTATTAGGAAACATTTGGCCAGAAACTTTTTTCTTCACAATCCCAAAAAGATTTTCGATGGGATTCAAGTCTGGTGATTGTGAAGGCAAATGAATTGAATCCTATTGTCTATAATGTAATCTTTGATTTTTTTTTTTTTTAGCTTTGAACCAAGGATTTCAGGTGGAATACCTATTCAGTCAAGTCTGCCTTGGTTCGAAATGGGGTGATAGATTAGTGGGAAGGAAAGGGCAATCAAGTGAAACATATGTAGGATGTTCTAAGCGTGGTGGAAAGCCAAAGAAACATGTGAATTTGAATCAGAGGTAAGTGTTATGCCTTTACCTCAGTCAATTCAAGTTATAAGGCAATCTCATCCACAAACTTCTCTACCATTAACTACAACTTCAAGTCGTAAATATTGATGAATTTTTTAAATTTCAGTTGATTAGAAATGAGGAGAGAAAATTTAGAAAGGTTTTTAAAGCGAAGGACCATGGCCTGGCCGGGAATCGAACCCGGGACCTCTGGGGTGGCAGTCGAGCACGCTACCAACTCGACTACCGAGGCCGATTTTATGAAATGATCCGACTCCATCATAGGAAAAACAAGTCCTTCCAGACCATAATACCACCGCTTCCGTGCTTAAAATTTATTTTGAAGTTGCGGGCTTCAAGTCACGTACCCGTGCGGCGGCGCACAGTGTTTCGTTTCATACAAGTTAGACGGAGAAAATTATTTTGTAGATTTTTTTGATAGTTTAAGATGTTTAGGGTATAGGAAAAAACAAAAAAAAGCATTTAAGAGACTTTACACAAGTGGGCGTGGCAGCTCCCATACAAAGTAAAACCATTTTACGCTATATCTTAGAAACGAAATAAATTACAATACCGAAATCAATAGTAGACGTCCCTTATGTAATTTCTAAGTAATCCTCAAATTTAAGGCGAAATCGAAAGAGTAGGCGTTGTAGGCCATACAACTTAAACACATTTTGCGCTATATCTTACAAAAGAAATAACCTGCAATATCGAAATCAATAGTAGACGTCGGATATGTAACTTCTAAACAATCCTCAAAATTAAGGCACAATCGGACAAGTGGGCGTGGTAGCTCCCATACAACTTAAACACAGAAACGAAATAAGCTATAATCGAATCGAATTCAAAAGTAGACGTCAAATATATGCTTACTTAACAGAGTTAGTAGTATTTCTTACTTACTTTTACCCTTTTCTTACCCTACACTTGAAAAAACGAACGTTTTTATTTGTGTTTTTTTATTAAAAGTTATAAAATTCAATTATTTTTTTAAATTACATATTGTTAGGGTTTGACAGTCACACTATTTAAAGAAAATGCTGCAAATTCTAGTCGTAATAATCACTATTCGATTCGGAACATTCTTCTTCTTCCCGGTATTGGAGTTAAGCTTAATTACCACGATATTCCCTTTCGGCAATATTATTTTTCTGAGTGTGAAAAATGCGTTTTTTTAAATATTTAGCTATTGAATCTCAAGAATCAGGTAAGTTTAAATATCTGATAAATAACCCTTAAGCTATGTATTTGCAAACAACAGATCAGTTTGCACCTTCGATTTTATATTTTACTTACTTACTTACTTATTTAGGTTAGGTTAGGTTAAAAGGGAGGGGCAGCTTAACGTTGCCTACACGGAGGCCTATTGGTCCATTGTGGTTCCCTATATCTGTGGTCCTAATATGTCAAAAACAACTAAGTCTTGTTAGTCACTGTAGCGAGGTTGGTTGAACCAACCGGTGCTCCGTATAAATCTGAAAAGATCCATCAGTGGTACATCCACAAGCTCCTGCAGTTCTCCGTACACTCTGCTACCCATGTGGCGAAGTCGGCGTTGTTGGAGGTTAGAACACTCGCAAAGCAGATGTTTGATGGTTTCTGTTTCCTCGACATCTCCACAGCTTCTGCAGAAGTCTGGGTGCGGAATTCCCAGTCTCGAGGCCATCGTGCCTATACAACAGTGCCCCGTGAGAACTCCTACTAGGATGCGAGTTTCATTTTTACTCATTGAAAGTAGGGATTGGGTCCATTTGTTGGACCAGGAGTTGTTTGTGTTATTTCTGGCTTTGTCATTTATTCTCTTCTTAAATTCTCCGATTGGAGCCATAATCGACCCGATCGCAGAACTTCTTTCCAGTTCTGAGCCCTCTCTTGCCAATCTGTCCGCTATTACTTACTTAGTTATTTACTTAGAATATAACTTACAAGCAATTTATTTTAACTTAAAAGTCAAAATCAAGCAATTTGTGCGAATTTAAAATCATCTAAATAATTTTTTTTTCAAAAAATAGAATGACTCTACAAACAAATATTACATGGGTCATACATGACCCAAGACCGATAGAAAGTTAAGAAAAGTAAAAAACTGGAAACAAACATCACTTCTGCTACACAAAACATAGTTTAAGATCTACTTGAAAAAACAAGTGGGTCAAATATGACCCATTGTTCTCACAGGGTTAAGGATAATTAGTAAACAAACTTCAATTAATAATATTGTTGCAACAAAACGGTTTTAATGTTCACCTAAAAAAAAATTTGGGGTGGGTCAATATGACCCAATGATCGTACAGGGTTAAGGATATCAAAAATCGAAAACATACATGATTAGAAACTGTTTACACAATAAAATAATTGTGGCCGCCTAAACTGATGAAATACCCCTATGTGGGACGGCATATAAAATACCTTTTGTATTCATTTGCTTCTTCAGGATGTTCGGACACAATTTTCATTACATCTGCTGCTGATGTATAGCAACATATAGATAGCCAATCGCACGTTTTAATAGTAGGTCTTACTGAGCATGGTAAATGCCCTACATTGCATTACAAACGCTTGTCATGCAGAACAAACCATTTTAATTTGCAATTTCCATAGAGGTTACAATTTGGTGCTGCACAAAAAAATTTAAAATAAATATGATGTACCGTCATGAACAACCTAATCTCTTTTGATTTTACAAACAGACAAAATACAGACACTTTTAGATTTTCCATCTTACATAAAAATAAAAAGAAATTTATATAAAAAATCTATATTTTTTTCAATTTAGAGATAAACATGTATAAATAATTGATACATTATTTTTAGGTGTACTAAGAAACTAATAAACATAATGTATTGTTTTCAAAAAGTGGTCGGTTTCTGTAGAAATCTTCGTTAAGGAATTATATCATTTTAAAGAAACTGGGGAAATCGTTATGTATGGAAGCCAAAAGGCTACTTTTCCCATACAAATTTTCGTAACTTTGGTTCCAAATTTACACGTAAGGAAGATATGCTCAAAAGCTTAAGTCCAAAATTTCAAATCAGTCCGTGCCCCACAACCCGAGTTACAGATTTATCTCTGTCTAAATAGGCCAAACGCAACACTGTGCGCCGAGCAGTGCACATGCCATCTGAATTAATCAAGTTGAACTTTGATTCATCGCTCAACAAAACGGTTTTCTATATTGGAACGGTCCAATTTTGGTTCTCTTTTGCAAAACTGAGTCTAAAAAACAATAAATTGCAACTCTTTGTCACAATTTCAGACAGAGTTGTTTAAATTATAAGACCCCACACTTTTTTTTTTACGTTTAGCTGTAAGCAAAGATTTCTTTGCCGGTCTGTAACTCCTTAAATCGTTCTGAAACGCCACAAATGTTCCTGTCATCACGCAGCGATGTCTTCCGCGGCCGCCCTCCTGAATGTACCGTTGTTACGTCTTTTGTGATGTTATACTTTTTTATTAATTTACATACTATTGAACGATTATTATTAAACTGTTTCGCGATAGATATTTACGATTTTCTCTTTTTATATCCGGAAATAATTTGTAATTTTAGAGTTTCACAGTATTTATCATGTGCCATTATAAATGGAACAGTCAATGTCACAATTAGCGCAAAAACAAAACTAAACTTCAATGTTTATAACACACAAACAACATGTGCTTTACAATAAAATAACTTTTACCGTTATTTTTTGGAATCTGTTCTCTTTTAACATTTTTTAAGTCTTGTTACTTTTGTTTTGCACTCAAACAAATTGAATGCAGTCACATTAATTTGGTCTATCATCTATATCTATCTATATCTATATCTATATCTATCTATATCTATATCTTTATCTATATCTATATCTATATCTATATCTATCCATCTATCTATATCTATCTATATCTATCTATCTATATCTATATCTATATCTATATCTATATCTATACTATTATATAAAATGAAAGTGAAAATTTTTTGTGTCCGCAAAACTCCAGAAGTACTGGTCCGATTTTTTTAAAATAAGTTTTAAAATATCACATTTGTGCTACAAAAGGTTCATTGGTTATTTTCTTTACGAAATTTTAATAATAAGTATCTTTAATTAAAGTGTTAAGTTTTTTAAAAAATCATCCACAATGCCATGCATTGCTTGATCGTTAGCTTTTCATGCGTTTGTGCTGCGAGAGCCTCAATAAACTGCATATTGCTCTCTACTATACTCTTTTTGTTCTCAGCAAGCACAAAACAACAAAACAAACAAACAAATACATATACATACATAGCTAATTGGATCGAAGCATGGTATAATAATACAAGGTAGCATTGACAGTTGCTTGGGAAAACATCTTCTGTCAAAAAATATACAAAAAAAAAAAAGCGCTCACAATCCGCCATTGAAAACACAAACAATGTTAAAAACGTTGAAGTGAAAAAAACAACAACCACAGCAGCTGCAGATTGATTTACACAAAAAGCCGTTTTTGACAGGATATGTTTTGTTGTAGAAGAGAAAATAAGCAGTTGTCAATGCTACCTTGTATTATTTTACCATGGGATCGAAGTACATTCTAATATGTTCAAAGTAGTTTTGATGTGGAGAATTAATCTAACACAGTTTTGTTAAAAGGGTATTCACTGACCACCTTTAGCATATTGAGGATTTTTTTGATGAGAATGAGATTCAATCCGACTTGATGTATGTATGTATGTACGTATGTTTATTTGTTTCGCTGCATGCAACTTTTCTACACATGTTTTGACGGTGGTTTTCCTGTAATTTATAAATGAACAAAAGGAACAAACAAATTATATTTTTACTTAATAGAATTTACATTGTGTGATTCAATAAGTTTTTCTATAAATAAACGAGAGAACTGGGATGGGCATAGGAAAAGGGGTTATGGCTTCGACCACACAAGTCAAATTTTTGATATTGAATAGTTTTGGAACTAAACGTGGCATGACAATAAAACTCAGTATGGAGTTACTAATTGCCAAAGTCTTTCTCGGGGAAAACCGGTTTGTGGATTGGAATATGGGGTGTAGCCCGATTCTCTATACAGAATAGCTATGGAAGCTTAAATCACAGGACATTGAAACTCATAATGGAATTGTCACTTGGGAGTGATGTTCTGCTACTGGGAAACTGTAACGGGCAGTGGAACATGAGCGTGGTATCAGACTAAGGGATTAATAAAAGTTTTGAATTTACTTATCATTTCCAATATACTTGCTGGGTGCAGCAACGCGCGCCGGGTATCGCTAGTATATAATAAAAAAAATAAAACCAAGTTTGAAAATTATTTTTTTTTTATATGATGTATGAATATTTGCTTTGGTTCCTATAATAATTTTTGTGTGTTCCCAATATTACAAAAGATAAAAGATTTTGTAGCAGTGCGCTGCTTTTGTTGCTATTGTTTTGCGCAACACTGTATATTGGTTGGCTCTATTAAATAGAAATATGTGTCTTTTTATAAAGTTTTCGTCTTTTCCTAAGAAAATATAACAAAATGTTGCTGCGGCTTTTTGGATTTTGGGTGATGATATCTTCATATATAAATCATGTCTATCTAACAAATCTTCACTGTGATTTTAGATTTCATTCAGACCAGTTGATTTTCGTTTACTTTGCTCCGCATTAAGATTATTTTAAAAAAATTGATTTTAGAACTGTGAAAAAATGTTTTTAGAAAGGTGGGTAAAAGATTATTTTTTTATAAAAAATAGTTTAAGCGAAGCTCAGTGCTTAGTATGCTTTAAGGTGTTGGCTCAGGTGAAAATATCCAATATCAAGAGGCATTACATTACACAACATGCTGAATTCCATAATGTAGTGGGAGGGGAGAGACAAGAAATACTTATTGACTTAAAACGTATGTTTTTTGAAAAATTCAATGAATTTAACACCAATAAGAAGAAAAACGCAGTAATAAGTCAGTCGGTAACCGATATAAATTTTGTCCAATTAAAAGCTTCTTATGTTATAAGTCTTGCTTTAGGGAAGAGGTGCAGGCCATTCGAAGATGGAATATTCTTTAAAGACTTAGCCAAAGAAGTTTTTGAGTGTTTTGGTGAAAAAGGTAGAGAGTTTAAAGACATTTTTGAAAGCCTAGCTTTATCGAGGTCAACAATCACTCGTCGGACTGAAACTTTGAGCGAATACTTATTTTCAAAAACTCAAAAAAGAATGCGTGATTGCAAGTACTTTTCTATTTGCTTAGACGAGAGCACTGACGTTAATGATTGTTGTCAACTATTAATTTGTGTAAAAACTGTGAATGAAAATTTTCATTGCTCAGAAGAAATGCTAATAGTTGAGTCTATGCATGGAAACGTGAAGGGCAAAACAATTTATGATGTTTTAAATAGTAAAATCTTTTCATTTGCAGACATAAATAAATTATCTTCGGTTTGTACCGATGGAGCTCACGTTATGACGGGGAAAAAAGAAGGGCTTATAGGTTATTTATTAAAGAACCAAATTGATGTACCCGTATTTCACTGTATAATACATCAACAAGCTTTGTTTGCCAAATCATTAAATTTATTGGAAACAATGAAAATATCCATTAAAATTATCAATAAAATTCGAGGTGGTCACAACTCTTTAAATCATAGAAAATTCAAAACATTTTTGGAAGAACTGGAGGCCGATTATGGTGATTTGCTACTTTTTACTGAAGTACGATGGTTGAGTCGAGGAAATAGCCTCAAAAGATTATTTCATCTGCGTTTTGAAGTTTTGTCATTTTTTGAGCTTAACCCCTCTCCTGGCTCGGATTTATTAGTTAACTCTTTAAAAGATCCTATTTTTAACTTGGACTTGGCATTTTTAACGGACATATCTGAATTTATCAATAAATTAAATCTAGTATTACAAGGGAAGCAAAAAATTATCTTTGATTTGGTTTCAGCCGTTGTAGAATTCCAACGACAGCTTACTATTTTATCTACTAAATTTAAAAACGGCAACCTAGAAAATTTAACAAGAACTGCAGAGGCTTACACTGCGTGTTGTAATGAAGTCAGCATGAACCGTTTTTTTGAAGTCTTTGATACATTAGAAACCAACTGTTCTAAAAGATTTCAAGATTTCCAAAAAAAATCTGATTTAATTGAGCTACATAACAATCCTCTAAAATGCAATATAGAAAAACAAAGCCCATCGATCCAAAGCGAGTTAAAAATTTTGCAAGAAGATTTAATGTTACCTATTGCAGACGGATGTGAATTTTGGAAAAATGTTGATGAGTCCCTTTATCCAACAATAAAAAATGCTATATATAAACTTTATTCGATGTTTGGAACAACATATATTTGCGAAAGCTCTTTTTCATTGATGAAAATAATAAAAAACAAACCGAAATCGCTTATCGGACAATCATCTGCAAGATTTGATGCGAGATTTTGACGAAATAATCAAAGATTTTAATAATAAAAATAATAATACCAAAAACAATAATAATAACAACACTAATAAACATATTTGGCGGCCGTGGATATAAAAAATCAACAACAATTGGTTGATTTGTTATCATGTCAAAAGTATGTCAGAAAATTTCAGGAAAAAACTTTTCAAAATCAGTTTGAAATCGGTTTTTTTCATATCGTTTTCATGTTATTTGACCCCGTCTTAATTTTAATATTTTTTCCAGAAATATTAACATTATAAGAAGCAAACAAGGGCACTGCACATATTCAAAGTATTCAAAATATACCCATACGATATATATTCATATATAATAATAAAAAATCCAAAAACAATATAATATGAAATATATTATAAGCAAATAATCTATTACAAATAATTTCATAGTTTTTCGATTTGCGTCGATTTAATTCTATTTATGAACATAAAGCTTTCGGAAAGCTTTCAAATTGCTTTAACATTAGATTTCTTTCAGTGAGAAGCTTTAAGTGTTACACACACATCCAATCAAGTTTAGTTGTGTGCGTTTGAGCATCACTGCTCTATTTGAACGCACACACTTTAAATGCAATAATATCACAGTTTCACAGTTTAGCGAAAAATAAAGGCGTACTCAAAAATTGTACTCAAAAACAACTGTACAATATTCATGGGAGAAGTAGTTTTTAAACTACGTTTGGTTCAGAGCATGCCAAGTTGTTCAAAAAATTTTAATTAAGTAATATCATCAGCAAGTGCGTGGCTCTATTTCATCGCACATCACTGTAAGTACAGCAGTGTGCTGTTACTCTCTTCGTTTCTAACTTGCGCATAGTACCAAGATAGAGTAAGCTTGCATATGAGAACTTAAGAAAAACGATCAGAGTAAGCTTTTTCTTCGACATGTGAATATATTCGAGTAGTCAAAAAAGCATACTCACGCAGGGCTCTAATGCGTATACAGAGCTTTGTTTAAAAAAAACAATAAATAACACCATAAAAAATAGCTTTACAGATTACAAGTTAAGTAAATTATGCTTTATAATTTATAATTGTTTTACTTTATACATTTAATTTTATTTTTATTCGTTCATTTGGGGGAAAGGGGTTTAACCCCCAAAACTGCTCCCTGTGTGCGCCTCTGAACACCATAATCATGTTTTCCAATCATTGTTTAGCAGTATTAGACTCACTTTGTATTTTAGAATAAACTGGGTTACACTTACGCTAAGTAATTGTCTTGCTTGTTGGCTATGCGGCTTGATTAGCTAGTTTCTCGACTTTATCAATTGTACATGAGAATTTCACTTAACCAGCCAAATCTGACAAAAAAATTTACCACATGGTAAAACTCCCGAAACTCGCGAAATTCAACCAAAGGCGACACTAGTAGCGTTAAAACGACATTTTCGCTGTTTTTTAAACGCCATTTTGCAATACTAAGCCATCAATTGAGCCCCAGATTTTCGCCCTCTATCACATATCATTCAAATCGGGAGCGACTCACACCAAGGGACCTTTACAGGCAAGTAGAAATCACTTAGTTTTTGTTCTTCCTTCTTTGAAGAAATTAACAGTTAAGGGCTAGGTTAAACACATCATATCCGCTTGTTGATCGGGTGGAGCTACATCAAGTTTGTGTTCTTATTGTAAGCTTTGAGCTAACTAACTAACCAGGCGATGGTAAAATAATAATAACGGTAACAAGGTCAGTTGAAGGCAGGTAGATGCTGTAGCACATGTGGTTGTTAAACTTTAGTTTGTTTGTTTGTTAGAGAAACAAAAAAATCGCCCTGCTAGACGCTATGGCAGTGATAACGTACGAGTAAAATAACACAGACACACAAACAAACACTGCCACACGCACACAATACATGCTATTGAGGTGTAGTTTCGTCAAAAAATTGCTGACCATAATTTGTGAGCTTGAGCTCACATACTGTATCAGTAGCACCTGTCGTTTACCTGAAGCTTTGAGCGAACTCTTGACGATGCCTTCACAATATGGCAAACATCAATTTAACATTCCCCCTCCCACTACGCCCTCCTCTTTTCGCCACAATAAAGAAGTAGAAGTCCGTCATTGGCTTTTGTAGTTGTTCATATTTTTTTGGGCAAATCAATTTTTTGCTCTCAAACATTTCTGAGCTAGCTATTGACTAGTACAGTTGTTGAACGTCAAAGCAAAATGTGGAGAGTAGCAAACAAGAATCAAGTTTCGAAAATTGTTCAATGGCGTGCGCGTTGGTCACAGGGCAGCTACCTTAGTCCAACTAGGTTGAACTTAAATCAAAGTTTTTGCCCTAAGCCACAGTTTATATTTGGAGGGCGCTTGAAAAAAATTCCACAGATTGGTTTTTTATAATAGGCTTTCTCTTTCAGTGCCCTGACTGTATCAATGGAAATATCGATTTCACTTTAATTGCTTTTGGAAGGTAGGGAATGTGAATTGCTTTGATCCGTTTTGGAAATTGTTTTCGACCAAATATTTTTTTGGATTAAAATTTTCAATTTGGAGCAACTCAAAACGAATCACATCAAATTTAATTAGATTGTGTTTGAATTTCATAAATTCGCTATTCATTTAAAAATAATTGAGGGTATTCAATTGCCAAGCACTTAGCTTTTATACGCAAATAATTCATAGAATTCGCAACTGTTGAAAGCATCCCCAAGTGACCAATTTGTAACAAACAGACATATTCAATAGAAATAATAAAAATATTACCAGCTCACCGATTATTGAAAATATCAAAATTACCCCACAAAAAAAAAAAAAAAAAAAAAAAATTAACTCGAACTCGTATGAAACCCAAAATCCGCATCCAATTCTGCTTAGAGCCATAGAGAAAAATAACCCAAACCAGCCGCATATGCTTTATGTACATGCTTAACTTGGCACAAAAGTTTAGGCCGCAGCACCACAAAATGTCGGAAGAACACCGGCAGTTATGAAGTATTAATAGATTCGATAAAATATTGAATTAAAACTTGAGGAAAAGCGGAAAAGCGGCAAAACAACAATAACAACGAAAACAAAAAAAAAAAAAACGAAAAAAAAAATTGAACTTACCACTACATAAAGCAAAATGCTGGCTCTGGGCCATACACACGTATATGCGCAGTTGTGGTGCTTATATGCATTTAAATGTGTGGGAGTGTGTGTAATTTTTGTGGGTGTATGCGTGTGTATGACTGCCTTTTGCGTGTTTGCGCAGCACGTCAAGCATATATTTATAAATTGGGTAAATATCGGATATTATTATGAAACTTAAATAAGGGTCTCAATGCTTCAAGGGTTTTGTTTACTTTTCTGTTTGTATGTATTGATTATTGTTTGATCTTGTTCTTCCTTGCCATCGTCTTTTACTTCAGCTTGCTACTTGCTTATATGCTTCGGCTTAAAAACCCACTCACACTCTTAAGTTTTTGAAACAATAGACTAGAGACAAATACATAGTTTCTATAGAATTAATCATAGATTCATTTTAGTTTTCTTGAACTTAATCTCAGTATTAATATCTATCCGGTCTTAGTTGCTCATTTCTGTATTTTCACCGAAATAAATCGTGTAAGGAACGGCCTTTTAGATGGTAACTCTGTTGAAACATCCGAAAAAAACAGCTTAGGTTGGATATCATGACATGCTTGGATACCAAGGTGGGTCATCTCCTATGGGGAAAACAAGTTTGCAGTGTCACCATCTCATTTGAAAGCTTAACTTGAGTGGATATTAGTATCATACAAATTTTTTTCTAGGTGGTCTCTATTAACAGCCCTTTTAAAGATGTGCCATTGGGAGGTCGAATAAGAGTTTTCAAGTCACAAAAAATTAAAATTGGTTTTCCCGTTTTGTCGGAAAAATTTGTTGCGTATACGCAACATTGGCGGTTAACCAGCATGAATAAGACATTTTTGACGTGACGAAGTTACGTTATACTGCTCTAGTTTCCAAAAAAGTTGAAAAATGAATTTTTTAAAAATTCATCTGCGTTTCATTGAATTGTTATTCGCTGGGTATAAGAGCTATGATTAAAAAAATAGTATGATCGTAAAGGTTAATTCTTTGGCTATATTAAAAAAATAAAAAAAAAATTTAATACGGCATAGGGACGTAGTGGGAGCTGCGTAAGCAACGCAACTGAAAATTTGTTACATGTAATTATTACTCGCTGAGTATAAGCGCTAGGATTAAAAATACGATACGCCAATAAAGGCCTACTGGAAGCCCTCACAACAAAATTAGACAAAAAATTTCTGACATCATGGGGACGCTGAGAGAGCCGCTCAAAGATCGATAACGCAACATTCATGCAGCGGCGTTGCATTGAATTTTTACTCAATGGATATATAACCTACGATAAAAGTTTAAAAAGAAAATAAAG